>DVYY01000001.1:0-17769 GCA_018236425.1 Emesis temesa temesa
TTAATTCTAATACTTAATCCTGGACAACTGTCGTATTAGAAATGAGTCGCGCGCGAAGCTATCGCTCAATATATAGGAAATCTCAAGGTCATCCCCTCCCTTCATACATTTTCACGATTTTGGAGTGGGGGTAACGAAAATGGCTCAGTCGCTCATCACCTGCGAAGAGCGACACACGTCTCAAATGGACAAAACTACAAGTCATATGACGTCATCACGATACACGTGACGATGGCTAAGGCGGTGCACAACCAACGTACTCGCAAGCGGGATTCAAGCCAGTTTTTCTGGGGTGCCTGTATTGCCCGTACAACTGTACTCGAACCAGGGGCGACTCGCGTAGGTGCGGTTCCTACCCCGCTCGTACGGGTATCGCGGACAGCCATGCTGACAAGAACGAGTTTCTCTCTCGATCGCCGGCCCGATAAAAAAGGCACAGAGCGGTTGGGGAACAAGCCAGTTTCGCTGCGGTCCCTGCATCGCCTGTGTACTCGGAACAGGGACGACCCTGCGTCGGTGCGGACCCTGCCTCGCTCGTACGGGTATCGCAGACAACCATTTTCCCTGCGGTCCCTGCATC
Organism: Emesis temesa temesa; assembly: GCA_018236425.1. Classification (NCBI taxonomy): domain Eukaryota; kingdom Metazoa; phylum Arthropoda; class Insecta; order Lepidoptera; family Riodinidae; genus Emesis; species Emesis temesa. The sequence goes on from DVYY01000001.1 coordinate 581, forward strand.
GCCTGTACAACTGTACTCGGAACAGGGGCGACCTGCGTGGGTGCGGTCCCTGACTCGCTCGTACTGCGGGTCTCGCACACAACCATGCTATCACGAACGAGTCCAAGTCCCACGTTCGGTCGCCGGCCGGCCTAGTATACCTAAAATATGGACAAATTCCGAAGTTTTACAGCTGTGTAATTCCCGCGTAGCTCCACACGTTTACCGCAAATGTGTCCCATAAGTACGTGCGGAATTTTTCACGATCACGCGCAAATTACGCACGAATGTCCTATTTTTTCGCCAGATAAATAGGACATTTGTGTGTAATTTGTGTGTGATTGCAATTTTTTCCGCGGCATTTCCCTGTGTAATCTTAATAAAGTTCCGCGGCGGTCTGTGGACAGTGCGACCAACTGCGCCGCCACGATTTGACAGATTCGCGAAATATTCTAATAATTTTTTTTTTGTTTGTTTCAGGTACGTATGCATGTTTGCTTTCCGTGTTTGTTTGGGTGGATGGATACGTAGTAGGTAGGTTAGGTCTTTAGGCTTGAGTCTAACTCGCGGTAGTATTGACAACAACAACAGCAGCAGTTGATCTTTAGACCAATAAGAAGTTCGCGATGCTCTTTGCAGAGCGTACATATTCGTATACGACCGCGCAAAGCAAGCGCAGTCATGTCAAATACATGAGGTTCCTCACCGAAAACGGTTCCGAGGAGGATTTCAAACGACTCGTGCACTACTTTTTGAGAAAGGGTAGGACCAGGGCTTACTGTAAAAAGGTCATTTCGTCCCTGTTGTTGGTGTTGCGCGAGCGATGCGCTTCTTATGTGAAACCTCCATTTTTAAACAACATTGTAAACAACGCGTTTCGAGCCGCGAAAAGATTCAACGATTCAGAGAGGGCGGACGCCGTCTACGACGTGCGTGGAGACCGCATACCCGTGCCGTATGGCTCGTTACCGCCACCCATGTCGGCGTCGTCGTCGTCGCCGCCGTGCCCGCCCGTGGATCGTAGCGAACTTTTGAAACTGTACGATTACGCGCTCGACGCATTAAAGATCGCGCTCCCGCGACGGCGGCGGTGGCAGACCAACAATAATCTCGGTGGCGGCGACCGCGCTCCCTGCGGCGAACCGATGACGGAGGCGCACTTTGAAGTGTGCGTCCTGGTGGTCGTGTGCCGGCACACGGGCGCGCGGCCTTCGGAGATTATCGGCCTCGGCGAACGCGGGTGGAGTGAGTTGCGGCGATCCGGCCGAACGGAGATTCACTCCAAGACGGGACTGACTCGCCTGTGCGTCGCGCCGAAACTGATGGATCTCGTGTGGACGGCGAGCGAGCGATACTACGGTTCGCCACAATGGCCGTTTGGGCACGTCGTCGACGTGCCGGCGAGCGCGACATCTGCCTCACACCAGAGAAACATTTTACGTACCTATTCGCGCACCCATCGACAGCTGGGACGAGCGTTTCGCCGCGTGACGGGCCGGCGTCCACCCGAGGGCTTTGGGTTCAAAGCGTACCGACAGTTGGTGGCGGCGGAGGCGCTCGAGGCAGGCGAGACGGAACGCGCGCGTTGTCTGTTGCGCCACAAACGTCTGGATATGACGCGTCATTACGCGTCTAAATTCGACGCCGACACGGCCCTGGCGTACGCGATAGAAAAGAGCGACGGTCTCCTCTCTGCCCCCCCCCGTTGATGAAACACACTTTGTAAGATGGGTGATGCCGATGACACGACGAACCTCTTTCGCGCAGTTATCCAAGGCGAAGCGGTGGTGGACGTGAGCCGCGGTTGTGTGGAAGCGGAGGAGATGCGTCTGTTGATCGAACTGGACCGCATGTACATGATCAATTACAACGACTATCTACCCGACCACATCAAGCGCTGCATCGGCGCTATATTGAAACGCGCGAGCACCACGGGCGCGGTGAAACGGCGACTGTACGAGGTAGTGGACAACATCACCGAAGACCTGCAGTTGATTCATTTCGTGACGCTCGTCGTCGGCGAGACGCTAGACTACCGCCGAACCGAACACTGGCTGTTGGCACGGGCGCAACCGTTGGCCGCAGAGTACTGCCGCCAGTACGCCCACCGACCCGACGTCTTCCACTCGGCGCTCGTCAACGCCAGACACGCGGCACGACAAAACACGGATCGACCGCGGTCTTTGGTGGCCAAATTTTTCAAGGATTTCGTCCGAGAAGCGGTGGCCGTGTGGACCGTGCACGTCGGTCGTCCCCCGAGAGGCATTACGGCGACGGCGACGACGAACGACGATCCGGTGGGCGCCGAAGAGTATATGCTCTCGCGTCTCGACAGATTGCGTCTTGATGCGACCACGAGTGGGCAGCAGCACAGTTTAACCGAAGAAGAAGAAGACACCGTAACCACCGCCGCGGACGATGCTCCCTCCTCGGCAAACATCGACTCGGTAGAAGATGACACCGGGATCGACGATGACGACGTCACCGACATCGAAGACGTCACCGAAATCGATGACGACATTGAGACGCACGACGACGATGATACCGGGAGGATCATCGAGTACACCCCCGAGACTGACAACGATCGAACCGTCGTCGACATTTCCGAAGACAAGGATACCGTCGTCGACTCTTCCGAAGACAACGACGGTGGGGCTCCGGAGAAGGAGAACGAGGGCGACGACTGCAACGACGACGCTCATGATATTACAGTGACCGTGCCACAAGCTATGGAGCGGCCGAACAACGGCCGTCCGATGGCGGTGGTACGTTTCTCGATCCCGGATGTGCACTCACTAGGCGAAACGGTGGCAGACGAGACGGCGTCGGACCGCGACGGCTCGCCAGACGGCCGTCCAGTGGCAGACGCGGTGGCGGACGATGATGACTCTCTAGGCCCCTACCGCCAGTCGGTTACGGCGGACGATGACGACGACGACGATCGACCGTCTATCTAAAATATGGGATCAACCGGTTGTTGGTTAGATTGGAATTATTCCTTCACCGAGTTCCATTTCGCACAACCAGTTGGTTAGTTTAGTTGGGTCAAAGTGGAAAGACGGGCAAAAAAGCAACACCAAGGACGGCGGTGGCATGCAGACAAAACTCAGCTATACATGTCTTTTTTCCAATGTTTCTTGACCGAAAGCAAAAGAAAAAATTCTGATGACTTACAGTACCCGACGATAAATATTGCACATCGACCTATGGAGACGATTGGCTGATTTAAACTTCCTAGAGCTTTATTTCTGTCGCCGCACACTACCTACGAGTATGTGACGTTTTGTCTGTCGATGTACGAGTGCCATTCGTTGGTACTTCTTGCGACAGATAAAGTTCTACGAAATTATTTTATTGTCTCTTTCGAAATGTCAATGTGAAATATTTATTAACAGATACTGTACCGTGGGTATGCATTTAGTAGAAAGCTATCTACGAGTAATACTAATAAAAGTCCCGTCCAAATTAGTCTAGTCGTTCTAGATATTAGTTGGAAAAAACAGACAGACACGACTGGGCCTTGGTACCACCGCCTTAATTATTTCTGCCGCAACAGCGTCAGTGTTTGTCGCTGTTCTTTGTTCAAGTTCAGTTTGAAGATTTGTACAGCCTCGCGCATTCCCTATACATTCCCACGTCGCGTCATCTCATCTCCCCCCCCCCCTCACCCCTCCCCCTACCCTTCACCCCCTTCCCCTCTCGCCCTCTCTTCCTACCTCACCCCTTTTTGCCTATCAGACGCAATGTATCAGCAGGAAACAGGATGCTTGTGTATGCATGTGTGATTAGATATGCTACCCATGCACAGCGTGAGAATAACCTTGCTGGATCTTCCCACACACGAGTCCCTTCACCCTCTCCCCCCACCCTTCCTCCCTCCCAATTTGACCTAAGTAGATAATAGAATTCATCAGCAGGAAAAAAGATGCTTGAATACTTAGATATCCCTATCACCCACAACATGAGAATATCCTCGCTGTAGGCAGCGGTTAAATGAGCCCTGACACCATCAAGATTCTCGACTCGCGGCTTCCACAATTATGTTAAGTTATTAATATTGATATCCATCATATAAAATTTAGCTTGTTCAGCTTCTATTTTCACTACAGATAGCGAGACAGGGACCGCAGTGACGCGGGTCGCCCGTGCTCCGAGTACAGTACAGAGAGCGCGACAGGGACCGCAGCGACGCGGGTCGTCCGTGCTCCGAGTACAGTACAGAGAGCGCGACAGTCACCGCAGCGAGATTGGTTTTAATCCCGCTTGCGAGTATTATATTCAGATTAAGATTCCATCATTATTTTACGATAATAATAAAAACACATTTTTTGGGATGTAACATATTTTATTGTGGTTTTAATAAAAATATTTGTTGGGCACAAATAGTTTTCCTCCACAAATTTTGCAAAATAAATCTTTTAAATCCACATATTCGTCATTATACAATACGGGGTAGCAAAGTTTTGAGCAATCTTGGCATTGTCCTGTAAATACCATTCCTTCTTCATTTAACATCACTTGCCCGTCCGGTACAGCCATAAAAAATAATTCCACAAGTATTGTTCTTGGCAAAGGCATGTTCATTATCATTGAAAAAGCATCACCAATTGTATCCAATACTGATTTTGTTTCGTCATAATAGTTGAAATTATGTTCTATGCTCTTGAAGATGGAGTCCAGAGATATTTCATATAATGTTTTTGGTTGTTTTGCAAATAATTTGCGAATTACTTCTGATCTTATTTTATTCATTGTTAACTCGGAGAGGCACGGTCAGTGAATGGTAAAGTTTAGTCTGTGACACTAGTATTTATAGTCACGTTCCGCCCACTCATTTACAGTGGTATTCAACGAAAACACCGAGATTTAACCACCGCAACGACGTGGGTCGCCCGTGCTCCGAGTACAGTACCGGCGAGACAGGGACCGCAGCGAGACTGACTTTAATCCCAGTAGTTACCTCATCGGCTTGAATCCCGCTTGCGTCTGTGACTCATCGCGCGCATCGTTCGTGTCGCAGGATAAGAGTACGATGTATGAGCAAATTCGCCGGGCTAAAATCAACGCCGCCCTCTTGATCGAGGAACACAAAAAACTGCACAGATACACCGCGATCCTCGCCAGATACCCCGAACTCGGCTCGCATTTGATTGTCCGCATCCGCCGAGCGACGAGCTACGATTACGAGTGCCCGCCGGCGATGCGACCGTACGCCATCGTGGTGCGAGTGATGGTCTCCAAACATTTAGCCGCCAAATTGTCCTCGATAGATTTCACGTCGGTAAAGTGCGACGACGACGCCGGCGGCGGGGAGACCAAAATCTTGCGCTTTGCACCCGGCTACGATTCGGCCTCCACCAAAACACCCGACTTTGTCGTCTGCGGACCCCAGCGTCGGTACGGCGTGTACGTGCGCTTCAGTGATAGATTGCAATGCGCCGTTTTCGAGAATCGAGAGTACCTGCGTCTCGGACTGGACGTGGACATGCGTGGAGATGTCGGTGTTCCCGGCCACGGTAAACTGAGGGACGGGTTTGCCATCGACCCGCAACCGTACGTCGATAAATATGGTTACGACACGGTGCGATTTCGCATCAACCCACCGTATTGCCTTACGTACGGTGGTAGTTTGGTCAAAGACGTCGTCGATAATGTCGATGAAAACGATGAATTACACTGTACCGACCCCCCAGGGGTGTGGGCCAGCCAGGTGTTTGGCGTGAGCTATGTGCATCGAATCATAGCCGCCTCCGTCACCGCGTATCAAAAACATTTCGCCGTGGCCTCCAATCCGCGCGCAACTGCCGCGTGGTACGCCGACGTGCGGCCGGGTGTGATGGCCGTTCATCCGTTCGTGACGGTGGACCGTCTGGGGTTGGACACCGAAGACCAGTTGTGGACCAACGAACATATAGCCCAAGGGCGAGTTTACGACGTGCGAAACGACACGACGTCGCCCATCCGTCGCGCCGACAAAGAAGTACCAGACACTTTTTGGATCGACTCGTTCGGAATGCGCTCACCGACCGCGGTTACGGACATGTCGCGGCGTGCGCGTGCCGTCGACCAATGCAACCGGGCGTTTGCGCTAGACGGTGAGTGGGACGCGGTGGTGGGTCTCGTCGCCGATACCGTCATGGACGGCGTAACGGCGAGTGCCGCCAAACTCAAGAGTATGCTGCTCGACGAGGTGGTGACGCCAGCGCTGCGTACTGCGATCGCTATGACTGCTACGTCGCGACTCAACCCCGTCCTCCTAAATGTTTTGCAACGATCCATAGTGCTGTCGCGCTGCATCGACATGGCTCTGACGTCGGTGGCGAGAGTTGTGATCGCTCCGGTCACTTCGGCGTTGCACTTTATATCCAACATCATTCTAGTACTCGGCATCGTCGATATGGGTTTGAATTTATTCGACCCCGCCTCCGTCACCGGCCAATTGTCGCAAGCCGACTTGGACGCGCTGGCGGATGCCAACCTGGCGCAAAACATTTCCCTTTTCGGTGCGCGCAACGTAGAGGTCGATCTGTATATGCTCGCCGCTTTGTTGGAGAACACGACGACACCGACGGACGACAATCAGTTTCTCAGTTTGTCGTCCGCCACGGCGGCGGTGTCGGCACGTGCGGCCTCTTCGTTTGCCGCCGCCACCGCCGACACGCCGCCCTTCTCCATATCTGCCAAAGACTGGGTTCGGCTGAGGTTGCACGACTTTGAGGCGTTGGTGTACACAGAGTACTTTATGCCATTCTGCACAACCCATTCTGCGCGCTTGCCTTTACCCTCGCGACGGTTGCGACGTCCGTACGCGGCGAGGACCGTTGTCGTCGCCGCCGATCTGGCCTGGACCCTCTCGTTGGGTTTCATCTTCTTGGCGGCGGCGGCGGCGGCCGTGGTCGTGCGTCACGTATCCACGAAGCAATCTCCGGTCGCCGGTACCAAACGAAAATGACCTGGGGGCCGGGAGGGCAGTGACGCACCACTCATACTCAACCAATAATTATTATTACGTCATCAAAATATGTAAAATAAAATTATAAAACCAGTCGTGTAATCGTCAGTACCTGGACTGTGATGGAAGTGACAGCACGCAAGATTTCAGTATTAAGAATTGTATATAGCACGCCAAATTACCCTATTTTACAACTGATTTATCTTAATTCGATTTTCTTTAATCTGGGGTTTTCATTTTGGTAATATAGATATCTTTAAAATACATTCGGATTTCCTGAAGCTTGACGAATATAGCCGAAGCGTATAATTTAAATTGTAACTTGTATTTACTGTCATTCGGCGACGGCCGTACATACGTACGCCACCATCACTATGTCTATCGAGGTAGAATATTCGGTCCACTTTGATGACGTGCCCTCGTCCGCGGTACAGTTGTTTTTTGCCCATCATCGTTCCTCAACCAGCAAGTGGGCATGGGCCTACCGCGAAAAGACCGTTTCGCCGAAGGGCGACACGCGCATCGCCGACGTGGCGGCGTCAGACGAAGCCATCCAGAACCGCTACAATATTCCAATCGACTGCGACACGTGGTGCGTGCGACGACTGGTCGAACCCGCTCGGGCCACCACTCGATTTCAAGTGAAGGTGACTACAAAAATGGAACACACGCTCATGGTGCTCGACGATGAAAAGGATTTGTGGCCGGTGCGCTTCGCACAGTCGACCGAATACGACGTAGAGGAAGTGACGCTGCTCGACGAGCTGTTGTGGCGCGTGGATGATTTGCACCATCCCCGAGCGACGGCAAATTGCCCCCCGCACAAAATTGTACAGCACTTTATTCACGCGTGCGACAATAGCACCGGGCTCCGTGTCCGTGTGGCGGTCAACCATCACACGCGCCACGGTTGCGCCGAAAAGTACAGCGTCCAGATCGAGTGCGAGGACGCGGACGCGACGCTGGCGACGTTTGTCTCCGCGACCGTGGCCGTGTTGACTCCCTTTTGGATATCGCAACTGCGCCGCTGGACCGTCAAGGGTAAAAAAATTTCCTACTCTACGCTGTTGCAGAGCGTACATCTGCACGGATCACGAACCTTTTTCGAGGTCGCGCCCGAGGACGATCAGAGCCGCTGCAACGAGGATCACGGCAGTGTTTGCGCGCGTGTCGAGCGCGGCGAGTACGTAGCTTTGAAATTGAACGGCGTTCGGGCCAAAGGCATCTTGGTCGCCAATCAACTGGTGGTACTCCACAGTCGGGGGGCGTACGACATGGCCGGCGGCGTAGTGCCGGACGACGTGTGCGGCACATATCTCGTGGTGGTCGAGATGCTACCCGGCACCGATGAGGCCGCGCCGCCGCAGAAATTTATCGTCGACGTTCTTGGTGTGTTCATGGCACACCGGTCGCTCACGCTCGGCACGTTTCCGATACGGTCCAACAAGCGCCGTGGCGGCGGCGGCGGCGATCAGTCGGCGGTCACCAACACGTATGCCCAAATGGAGTTTTACAAGTGCTCCCCGCGCCGAGCCATCGGTTTGATATCGGCGTGGGCTAGGCGGCCCGTCCATGAGTTACCGCCGCACGGCCACATCGATGTGGCTACACTCCCGATGCCGACTCCGCCGTTTCAGACTTTTTACGCTGTGCCACGTCGGCAGTGTGACCGTCAAGATGACGATGACGACTGCGATGGCCGCCGAGTGAAGGTGTACGTGCCGAGATTGCCGAGGTCGGCGGACGTGGACGGACTGCTCGTGTTCACTACAGACGACGACCGCATTGCAAAAGTGAAACCGCATCACACCGTCGAGGTGCAACGTTACCAATTACCCTTGTTAAAACAATGGGCCGTACAATACGGAAAGACGTGCGATACGCCCGCCACACTCGACTCAACGGCCTCGCAGTATAGCGTGTTGGAGTTTGAAGTGATGGTCGACCGTTTGGAGTTTGTTCGCACGCGTATCGACAAATTTGTTGGTGACCGACAGTCAAAAATTTTACGCATCCTATCACAGAGTCGCCACGATGCGGCCAAAAATGGCTTACATGTACACTTGTAGAGTAGGGGGGGGGCAGCAGCAAGGCGGGCCGGATGATGAGAATGGAGAGGGGAGGTGGTGGACGGAGAGAGAAGGGGGCATATAATCAAGGTGGAGCGGCGACAATGTGTCCAAAATAATTCTTGGGATAGACTTGAGCCAGTTCTACGTGCACCAAACAAGCGGTGGCCGTGTCATCGAGAAACTTTGCAATAGACTCGGGTGGCGCAGACGGCAATCGCGACGACCTCTCATCCGCCGACAGAGACGCCCCGTTGGGTAGTTTAAAGTTTAGCCGTCGACACTCGTTGACGGTAATCTTACGAAGGATATAATCAAACAACAGTTTGTCTACGCGTACATCTAAAGTTGTCCCGTCCTGTGTCGCTTCGGTGGTGGTGGTGGTAGGGGTGATATCGCTCAACGGCACGGTGACGCGTGCAGGAGGGGTGGGTCGATTAAAGTAGGAAACGAACGCATCCGTCAACGGATTCACAAACTCGGTGCGCATTTTACTGTTGAACGCCAGCCTGTGCGGATCGAGCTGTAACGTCACTTTGCATTCGGAGCGCAATAACTGCAACCACACGAGGAACGAGTTGAGCTCTCGCATCGACTTGACGCGCGACCCGTACTTGTTGATGAGCGCCACCGGATTCATCCTAGACGCCGATCCGTCCATCAACATTTCGGCGTACATATCGACGGCCGCGGCCGAATCCACCACGGGTCGCAAGAGATCTACAAAGGACAGCTCGCACGTCTTGCTCGACGACGACGCGCCTTGCCGGCCAACCGCTCCGCTCGACATTAACAATTCGCCGAGGCGCTCGATCGGAGCGTTGACTATGGCGTCTTGTGCCAGCGGCAGTTGTGATGACGTCAGTTGTTGTAGTCGTCGACCTCCTACACCATCCGTCGCCGCGTCGTCGACTTTTCCGCGACACCCGCCAAACATTTCTTATTCCCTCGTCGCAGAGGGGGGCGCGCACGACGAGTACTCGCCCGCGGCCGTGGCCGCATTGATACGATTAACGTTGGCATACGACGCTCAACCCGCTGCCGCCGCCGCCGGTGATGATACTAAAACTGGAGTTGGGCGCGACTTGCTCTTTTTCTTAAAACCCGCCTTTTGTCACAACGACGTTGAGATCTTAGACGACAACGATGACATTGACGAGGAGCACAAAGGTGAGAAGCGTCGACGTGTCGTCTCTGCGCAAACGTTTAATGACATGTGGTATCTTGAATTGATGAAGAACCCGGACGAGCCACGAAAGATATTCATCGGTTGTTCATCCTACGACAAACCTAGAGCGCCATTGTTTAAATCCTGTAGTAGATGAAATAAAATTATCAATAAAAATGTGTGTTATAACCAACGTTGTTTTATTGAGTATTGATTTTAAAGTCTAGAGGTGGTTCGTAGTAGCATGGCTTTTCGGGAAGGTTGGTACCGCCGAGCAGCCATTGATTCCACGCCATGGTCGTCAAAAAGGGCATGTTGGCCATCGACAGCGGTGGCGGTCGCGGCATGTTTACCACCGACGACGCCGCTGTCGATTGCGACAAAGTCTCCGTGTACCGCTTAAAGGAACAGCACAACAGAACCGCTCGCGTGACCTGTTCCGACAAAGGCAAGCCACCACCACCTGCCGCCATCTTTTGTGACACGTAGTTGGTGAGGACGGTGTAGAAGGTGTCAAAGGCGCCGAGAAACTCTACGTCGTCGCGCAGCTTTTTCAGAGTATCGAAAGTCATTCGACGGCACAGATCTAGTAGTTCTGCGACATGCCGGCTATTCTTGGGGTCCGCTTTAAAGGCGTCCGCGAAACGACCCAAGCGCTTTTTCAAGTCTGCCGCCGCCATACCTACTGCCTTGACCCCCGCCATTTCTTATCCACAACAAAACCATTGCCACGCCATACAACGAGACACAAGGATCCCAGCGACACAAGATTAAAAGCTCATGATGACGTCACATGACTTTTAGTTTCATTTAGTAGAGACGTGTGTCGCTTTCCTCTTCTCAATAATTGTGATTCCCGCCCGCTCAACAGTCTTTTTTACCTTCTTGTACAGTTTGCGCAAAACTTCTAGTCCGCTTTGAAGTCGTTTCGGTTTGCGTCACAATATTATGTGAAAACAGGGTCTGCGCCTGCGCGACGCTACTTCAGAGCTGATTAGAAGTTTTGAGATAACCATAGGTTGACGGAGACTCATTGCGCTCAAAGTCTGGAGGGTTGCCCGTGCTCCAAGAGCTGTACCTGAGGCGACATCTCAAACGATGATAATAAATAATTTAAACGCAGTAAAACTACAAAAAACCAACCTCCCTGTATGGGCAAATAGAAATAATTACATCATCCAAATACACAAAGTATAATTTTTCAAGTCAAGAACCCTCTGTAACTTTGAAACCCTAGATTAGATTTTTACAAAATTTATATGAGACCAACTAGAAAGTATACCCTTTAAAATAAAAAAGGAATTTTTCAAATCGGTTCAGGCGCCTTCGAGTAATCGAGTAACATACATAAAAAAAATTGAAACCGAATTGAGTACCTCCTCCTTTTGGGAAGTTGGTCGAAGAATGAGAGTTTGCAGTAGTAGTAGGTAGTCTTTTGCGGTGACGACGACGACGTTTCAGCGTTTATTTTTGCCAAGCTTCAGTCATGGTCCAGTCGGTGAGATCGCTACCAATATTGCTGGGTACCTGGACGATGTTGTTGCGTCCCACCGGTCGCTGAATGTGCAACAAGTTGGTGCACTGGGGTGATACCGAATCGAGAATCAACGGTGATACGATGCGATGCACGGTCCGCTTGATCTCGTTCAGGACCGAATCGACAATATCGTGGCCGCAGTAAAACTCTTTGGTTTCGGAAGGAGGTGCGCGGATACCATTTCCTAGGCCGTAACAGATATAGCCGTCAATTATGCACACATTTGGTGGGAATGCAAACACCTTTAGTTGTTCGCGCGACTGGGACATGTAGTGTTGGCTCGGTATGAAGGATACCAGATTCATAATGTCCAGCAGGTTGCCAAACTCGGGTAGGCGTACCATGACCGCCCTTAAGTTGTCTTCCGACTGCGAAATCGGTAGGCCCGCGCCCGAATGTGCCCGGTCGTACAGTTTTTTGGCGAACCGCGTAGTGGGTACATATTTCGAGCTAAAGTGTACAGTCACGATGCGTTCCGACAGTTCGGATATATGACGATTTATCCAACTGTTGTGTCCCGCGTGGAAGAACATCATCTTGTTGACAAATTTGCGTTGCACAGCCGTGTCCAAGTCGGGCTGGCTGCCTTTGGACAGATACATTTTGGCGTGTTCCTCCACCTCTAGAGACTCGTGATTGATGAATATATCCTTGGGTTCGGTAGGACCTAACATCGAGAGCAGCGGGAATACAAATTTTGGTTCCCGGAATCCCTTGGTGGCCACTGGCCAAATCTGCTTGTACTTGGAGACTTGGTCGTAGCAAGTTTCGAAATTGCGGTACAACAGTTTGGAATGTACCTTGCACAGACCGTTGTACACGTTTCCCATACAATACTCGTTACTCGAGAAGAAACACGCGGGATTGCACATGGTCGCCGTGTCGGAACGGTCACACAATTCGTCGACATTGGTGTAGTTGGCAAAGCTAAAATTTGTTCGACTCGGACACGTCAAATCGCCGTCTGTTGGTAGTCGACTAGGAGCTTCACCCTCATCCGCAAGGTCCTCGTTGTCTGCGTTCTGGGCTCCCATGTTCATGTGCCCTCGGTTAAGCGAGCGATCTCGAACCGACATCTTATATTGATAGCGGTAAAACAGCTAGTATATAATAAGATGTAGATAAGAACGGCAATTTCAAACGAAATAAAATTTGTTTTGAAATTGCTAATCGTACGCAAAGTTGTGGGCAACAGCTAGTATACAAAATGTAGATAAGAACGACAATTTCAAACGAAATAAAATTTGTTTTGAAATTGCTAATCGTACGCAAAGTTGAGGGCAACAGCTAGTATATAAGATGTAGATAAGAACGGCAATTTCAAACGAAATAAAATTTGTTTTGAAATAGCTAATCGTATGCAAAGTCGTGGGCAACAGCTAGTATATAAGATGTAACTAAGAACAACAATTTCAAACGAAATAAAATTTGTTTTGAAATTGCTAATCGTACGCAAAGTTGTGGGCAACAGCTAGTATATAAGACGTAGGATACGCGCGGGGGGTGATTTTAAAACTTAATTTTGATGAAATAATTAGGTGTATATTGTTTTATAGCATATTTATGTTCGGTATCGCCAGTATAGTTACAGTTTGCGCAAAACTTCAAGTCCGCTTTGAAGTCTAAAGTATATGAAAACGGGGTCTGCGTCTGCGTGAAGCTACTTCAGAGCGGACTAAAAATTTTGAGTTAACTATATACCTCTGTAAATTTCTAGCAAATGCAAATCAACATATTGTATAAGATATTATAAGTAAGAACAAACGAAATAATGTTTTCAAAAGACACAGTTGCGGGCAACAGCTAGTTAATATGATGTAAGTAAGAACACCTATTTCAAACGAAATAAAATTTGTTTTCAAATCACTAATCGTACGCCGACAAAGTTGCGGACAACAACTAGTTAATAAGATATTATAAGTAAGAGCAAACGACATAAAATTTGTTTTCAAATTATTAATAGTAGGCAGACAAATTTACGGGAACGGCTAGTTTATATGTAAGAACATCTATTTATAGCATTAAAGTGTGTTACTATCAAGGTGATGTTTAAATACCAGTAACAAATTATAAGAATGTTGACGTATTGAGTCGGTCTAGTTAATTAATAATGCATGAATCGGAGGTAGCCAAGCGCCAATTATCATGAATGAACCACCGTATTTTATAAAACGCTACAAACGTTCGTCACTTGGACCATGCGTTGACCTCAATACTGGTTTGTAAGGCGTGCAATCACACGAAGCGTCATTGCGAGAAAACAGCACAAGAATAATTATTTAGTAATCTAAATAGACGGTTTGGTACTATTGACGGCGAATTTTGATGTAGAAACGAGAGAATAGTGATAACCACACTGTCTATTAACCAAACGAAACAATATGTAACAAAGAATCTAAATAAATTGTATCGACGGTTCACGCGTCGAAACTGTATCATGTGTTGCCGACCTACATCGCATACAATGTTGCAGCGTTCCAACATTTACCGAGTCTCTAAATACTCCGTAACATATACATACTATAGATATCCCATGTATACAAATTTTAGATAGGTATCTATTTCACGCATATTTCTCTCCGACAGTTACTCGGTTGAACCTTTTTTTCATATATTTTTTCTTTATTTTATTCTTTTAATGCAGCCTATTGGGTCTTTTGATCCTAAAAGTTTATGGAGCATAATTTGTATACCACATTTTAAATCTGGCAATTTTTGTTTTTTTTTTATATTTTAAACCTTTTGCTATAAATACAAATTATATTTTTACAAGTATTTGAACTTTTTGGTGCACAAATAAGTTCTAATGTATGTTTCCATGTTTGATCATAATCTTTCTGCAATATTTATCTTTGTATAAGTTTTGCTAAATAAGATTTCTTAAAAAGATAAGTACACCCATGTACATAATTTTGTCAGTTTAATATCTAAGTTCACTTTTATACTTAGAAAAGTTGATTAAAACATAAATAAATAAAATCATTATTAAATCCGCCAGAGTCTAAATTGTACTCAATACGATAAATAAAGCAGCATTCTTTGAACAAGCTCCAATTAGTTATAGCACCATTCATCTTGATAAATTTAATATCACACAGATAACAAGTAATTATTGTCAATTCTGCAATGCCTTGTTGAAATTTAACTTCACCAGCTTACCTCTTCTTGACGCAAAAATGTCAGTGTTTGTCACTGTCATGGTTGATTGTAAAGCATAAGATATAAAAGTGATATAACATTCCTGTTATACCAATGACAAAACATTATTTAAATCCTTGGTGTATAGGCAATGATAATCTCGTTCTGCTTGTTCGCTATCTCTTTTTCCCTGAACGATGTTTTACTTGGTATATCTGCTATAACCGTAATTTTTAATGGAACAATGATGCTTTTAAGAAAATCAAAGTTTATCAACTTTTTTTTCTAAGGCTCCTTCCTTATCAATCACTTAGAATTTAGATTGAGTATATAATATCATGGACGCCCTAACGACAATCAAAAAAAAAAATTGAGTCAAAAAATCAGTGGCTACTATTTAAAGCCGCTTTTAATTTTTTTTAAAATCACTTAAAACAGTTACAGTAGGTACACAAAATACACTGCTTAAAATATATTCAAGCTAAATCTTAATAGTAAGCAAGAATCAAAACACGCAAGATGTATTGCAGTAAATAATCCCAAATTAAATCTTCACAGCATGCAAAAATCAAAGTACGCGATTGACATTACCACAAATAATTGCATTTCTTGGAGACATTATTAATATTTTCACAATTCAAAAATCATCTTAATAATATTTGTTGAGAAACTTTTAATGTATGTAAATTGTACAAAATGCTCCTAATAATCTTAATGGTACTTACTGTGTATGGTAGCAACATTTTAAACGATTCAAATATTACTTTACTTATTAATATTACTTTACAAAATATGACTTTGCAAATACTACGTGAACAAAAACACACTTAATGATAAGTTTCATGACTTTAAATAATCATTTACTTGACTAATTACATAAAATTGGTTTTAACTATTTTGTATAATATGTGTTTCCACTGGTGTCAGCACATTTATTTATTATGCGTTTGTTATATTTGTTTTATTTTATCGATATCTATATTTACTAATATTATTAATTTGTCATTATCTTTGTCATTTTTATGCGTAAGAATACCATCACTAGTCATACTATCAAATCTATCATATCACAGGACTACTACATCGACGATCGGTGTTATAATTTTTTAAAGACGTCAACGATTGCGTACTCTTCAACTCTTCAGGAGACAACGGCCGACCTCTAAATTCATCTTCAATTTCTTGCAAAGTCCTATCCTTAGTCTCTGGCAAAAATAGCCAAGCTATCACTAAACAATATCCAACAACTATAGCATACAATACATATGCTCCATGAATTCCAAAGTTTTTAAACAAAAATGGCACTGTTTTTACTGTTATAAACAAATTAAACGATAATGCTAAGACACTAAAGCCACCAGCTAAACTCCTATATTCTAATGGAAATACTTCTCCAGCAATTATAAATGGGAGAGGAACTGTACCTGTTGCAATTGTAAACATGTGAAGATGAATCAATGCAACTCCAATAAAAGGATGATCAAAAGGCAGCAAATTCTGTCCTTTACAATAAGTATAAGCAGCTGTAATAAGAAAAGCAAAAATATTAATAATAACAGTTGAAAATAACATAGTACGACGTTTCACTTTTCTAATTACATAAACTGCTACAGAATTTGAGATGATTCTCTGAATATCTAAAGTAATTACTAATAGAGATATGTTAGCGTCAGACCCTATGACATGCGTAAATATGTCAACAGTATAGGCTGCTAGAATGTTTGCTCCAGCCCATTGTCCTAATGTATAAATATGTATCATTATAAAGATTGGTTTATAAAATTCCCGTTTTCTAATTGTAGTATTTACATATGTTAAATTACTTCTCAGTCTTTTAAAAAAAGACTCCGATAAATTGGTTTCTGCTTTAGATTCTCTGAAAATTACACTTGTTTCTATCATTCTTTCCAATTCTTCATTCTCTCCATCACCACGTAACCAATAAAACACTTTCCTACTATCTTCATATCTACCTTGATCTGCTAACCAGCTTGGTGATTCTGGTGAATATATTACAATTAGTAAATCACCAAACATTATGAAAGCAATCACTAAAGCTGTTGTTTGCCAGCTACAGTAAGACCCTAAAGTGTGGACGCATAAAACTCCAGTCGCAATTGATAGAGAAATCACTGTTAAAAAGGCTCCTCTATTTCTTGGACTGGTGTATTCTCCAATTAAGACAGGTCCCAGTGAAGCACTCATTCCCATTGCTAGACCTTGGAGAAACCTAGCGATGAGTAACTGCGTGATGCTTGTAGCTGTGATAATGCAGAACCAGCCGATGATCATTGGTGCTAAACTCGCTAAGTTAGCAGTTCTTCGTCCATATTTGGCCATGACGGT
>DVYY01000002.1:0-16773 GCA_018236425.1 Emesis temesa temesa
ACAGTACGTATGCTAGAAAGCACTCCTCCTCCCCACTCCCAAACAGGGGGTAGTGCGCGTGAAAGAAGGCAATTTCCTGGGCTGTTGTGTTTTCTTTGTCCTCAGTCGTCGGTAATTGTCACTGGACACGAACGAGTACCTAACTAATGTGGCGAGCAAACAGCGCACTCCGTCTCCAGCGGAATGGCGACGTGTACGGCTGCTCTAATGTTTGCTCTGCCTTAGAAGTCTTTGTACGTGTTAACGGCGTCGTTTCGTTATACAACTTCATTACTTTCATTATGGCAATTGTATGAATTATGTTAATGTGTTGACGGCTTATTCACAACATAACACATTGTGACGTCCCTTGATTAAACGGAACACACTAAATAGCGTGAACAGTACAAATTAGAAAGAAGCTTTCTCTTACTTAAGTAAGAGAAAACCATCGTTTACAGATATTGAGACTATAATGGATGCATCATTTCTCGGAGCCAGAAGGCGCTGGTGACAAGCTGTTGCCGTTAAGTGAATTAACATCCAGAGTATTGCCTCTTCAGCCGCCTGGTTATTAAAGTTGGGATGAAGGTGTGGGCTAGGCTGTGTATGTATTGTGGAATGCAGTTTTTGTAACTATTTAGCCTTAACTCGAGTTATTCTTTCACTGTTATAATTTTAAAATATTGGTGTAGTTCTGAGCTTTTAATAAACCAATGAGGACTGCTTATAGTTTACAGGGCCTTGTTTTGAAACAAAAAGTAAAGGTCTCCTATATATTTCATATTCTTGCATCACTTTGTTGGGTTTTATGTATCATATGCCACATCCATCACCACTTTAGTTCATCTGTTTTGGTAAGAAAATTCGTGACTTTTGTTTTATTTCTTATAAATAGGTATTTCATTCCGTTTTGTTTCTTTATGCAAATGAAACTTCATTTTATATTATATTTCATTGTTGACAGTATTCAAGTATGTTTTCATCCATATGCAGCAGATATCGCATCCCTTTCTATCATTTTTAATCCAACTTAACAAATTTCCAATATATTGTTGATATACTACACACCTTACAAGGAATATTAAATTATTTTTATTTTCAGCAGCAGAACATGGATTAAAATTGTTGGCAATGAAGATTTGGTCCATTTACCTATAGAGCTCTTGGCTCGACGAAGCAACATTTGTAGTGATTAATTCTCTTTTTAATATTTTCCATTTCCAGGTTTCATTTTCTTATTTATTTTTCCTTAATTTCACTTATATATCTCTATTATTTATTTTTCTTTATTTGTGCTATGTGTCATTCCTTTATTATACTATTAAATACAAATTTTTTCTCATGCAAATCCCATTTGTGTCATACATTACTTATCTACATAATATATGTTTCATCTAAATCTATGTTTTACTTATGTGCTATATTTATTTGATTTACTGATGTATTTTGTTTGTTTTGATGTTTTGTTTCTTTATACAAATGAAACTTCATTTTATATTATGATTCATTGTTGACAGTATTCAAATATGTTTTCATCCATATGCAGCAGGTATCACATCCCTTTGTGACACAAGAAATAATGCAGGTATTCAAGACCTTACTTTTTATACTAATACTGAATTCAGTGGATTTAACAACCTCCTTTTAGTGACGTTTGTTTTTTATACATTGGATATTTGTCTGTTTATTTTCCTTAGTATTTTAATCTGTGTGCTAACAATAAAGAATATATTTACCAGTTAGTTGATAATTTTAATTCCATGCTTATCTCAATTTCTCAGTAACTAAGTTTGTTTATATTCACGGATAAACAAGCTTTTGTGGTTTCTTTATTAAGGTCTTCTACAATTTTTGGATGTTTCATGGATTTTATTTAAAAAAAAAACAATGTGGTTTTTTAACATAACATGGTTAAAATTTCTGCCATCAATATGTTATCTAAGTTCATCGCAGTTCAGTTTTCTTAATATTTTATCAGCACTGCACAGAATAGATAGGAAGACAGATAGTAGGGTTGACTTCACCTTTCATTTTAATCATCTTGCCCAAGGTTTGATTTTTTACTCTGGCGTTACTGCTTAGGTTGTTGGGGTTCCCTGGCTTAATTGGCTCTCTCCCGTGGATTTATGTTTTATACTGTCATATGTGTTTGGGTAATCAAAAGAAGCCGTATGAAAAGGTTTATTGTACTCTTTTTACTAGTGTACTTAGTGAATAGTCTATTCTGGAGAAGTTTTAACTTAGTCCGGATTGCCTCATTTTTCTGGTTTTCATTTAGCGTAATGATTAGTTGGCCCAGAGTAATCATTAAGAAAATTTAATACTGTTATGTAATCTTCTTGTAAATAAAAACAGAACAATCTCCGTTGGAAACGTAGTTGTATTAACGTTTTAAGTTTTACAGTAGATGCGATATACAAAGAGAATAATGGCACACGTTGCATGACTTGCAAGTAGCGAGACGATGACAAGATGGCAGTTTCCACTTCTTCCGGTAGAGGCGCTCACATACTACCAGTTCGGAAACATGTATATAATATGAGATCCTAACAAATACATAGTAGACTATTTTCTTTTTCGTCTTTCTTATATATGAGGATTATTAGATGTTTTCCACTGATATTTACTACATTCCAATACAAAAAACCACTATCTGCTGTGTTTCTTCTAATACCACGTTAGTAATATTATCAGAATGCTAAGGCATTATATAACTCTGTAGCCTTTTGATTGGGTGCATAATATATTTTGTCCATAAGTGTCTTAACATGCGGCAACACATTTTTTTTCCTACTGCCGTGTTCTGAAAAGTAACACAACAATCATATCAACATTATAATAACACATTGCAGTATTAATCGTTACACACGACCGGATCATGGTATCATCGCCTTGCCTATTCCTGCCACAATAGCGTCACTGCCTTACCCTCAAAGCCGGAATATGTGAGTGTCACTGGCTTGGAGGGTAAGGTAGCCGTTAAATATATGCAAGTCGCATTCCAACCTTACCACACTGATGGTTACGCATCATAAATATCTCTGGTATATAGGCGATAGTTGTTTCTCTCATGCATTCATGTTTGCATGCTTCACTATAATAAAATCGTAGATAAAATATACAACATTTTAAAATAGTAGAATATAGTGACGAAAAATATTATCATGTATTTTTTTTTGTAGCTATAAAACAATAACACAAACAAAGTATTATACAAAAGATAGACTTTCAAAGAAATGAAGCGTGAATCAAGGGTATTTTGAGAAATTTTGAAAATTCTAAATAACAGTTTGACAAAACGCACCATTAACATCTCGTAATGTAAAATATAATATGAAATAATCATATTACTACATTTATTGCATGTTAACTTATCTACAAAAAAAACATTCGCATTATAGCATGTTTGAAATTTGTTTCTAGGTAAATGAATGATTAAAGGCTATCGGAAATATTAGTAAAAGTTAAATAAAATCAATCTTTGAAACCATGAATAGGTATAATACTTTTCATAAGAAAATGTATTTAAATAAATAAATTCAAAATGATATAAATTAAATATAGATATTGTCATACAATAGACATTTTTGTATAAGCAATTAAGTTTTTGACAAAGCACGTATACTTTTCCACTATTCCTAAATTATTATTTCTTTAATATTTCAGCATTTGTTTAAAACAAATGAAAACTTTTTTTTATAAAGTGAATGATAATAACTATGGTCTGACTTCAACTTGTAACGAATATTAGTTTAATGCAAATATATATGTCATCTAGGCGGCAAGCTCGAATACCTCACCTCTTCAGTTGTGTTTTGTATGCATGTAGCCCCCAGCAGACATGGTATGTGTTGCAGTTCATCAGCCGCAGTCTCGCAAAAGTTGGTCAGTCTCACCGCCCCCACACACATCCGGCACACCATCCGACATGAAGGCAGGCAATATAATTAAAAAATATTAATAATTCCAGTAAAAGTTAGACTACTTTTAAATCCATTATTAAATTCTGGAAATCATATATTATTGGTATGCTACAAAAAGTTTAATAATCGGCAATCAAAACTAAATTGGTTCATAAATGATAGAAAATAATTATGATTGAGAATGTTCTCTTAAATTATATGTTACAAGTGTGTTAAAGAAATTTTAATATTGACAATAATAAATAAAGATAAAATACGGTGACGAGAAGTAATAATGTTAGCTTATTTATATAAGAGTACAAGTACTTACATACATACACAAACTTGTATAACTGAAATACCACCTACTTATCCGATTGACTTGAGATTAGGACAGTAATTAAGGTAGACATAATCTATGTGACAAAAATTAACTGTGTAAATTATTTGGCTATCGCTCGTTGTTGCGACATTTTTAATGCATCTGCAGATGACTCTTCTGTTAAGGCAAATGAAAGGTTAACACGTTGACATTCGTTCCTAATCAATAAGTTGCTGAGGCGACGCAAAAGCAGCTTAGACATTACATTTCTGTGGTCACCACACATCCATGTTAAGTTACATTCGGTCATCATTACCGTTGAACAGTATAGACTTATGTCTTTTCTAAACAATTGATGACGCACATCACGGTCAAAAACCCTTGTGGCCATATCAACTGTTTCACATAGTCGTATACTTGGGTAGGTAAGTGACTTTTTATCAGTCCACCATTCCCGAAGAGCAATGTAGTCATATATTGAATTTGGATTGGGATGTAACACAGTAATACTATTGATACATTTTGAGCATTTTTGGTCTTTTAAAATACTCTTAGCTAAATAACCACTTACATAGACAGTCGGCTGCTTATGAAACATTTTAAAAAGTTCCTCTAATCTCTCAGTTGATTCCATCTCCTCCTCAATTTCTTCAATATGCAACATATGCAAATCTTTATTTGCTGTTGCTATATCTATGTTAGAGGTAGATGGCACTACATTGTCGTTCCTAGTTACCCCTGTTGTAACATTTTGTTGAAACACAATGTCATGGAAATCAAACAATATTTCACTTGAATCGTCTTCGCAATTAGAACCTCTGCTCACGCATGAACTTAAACGTGTTATTATTGAGGACTTTAAAGCCGATTCAAAGTGATGGCAGGTAGGATTTCTATTTGTAGGACTATGTTGCCTTATCAATCCAAAAAGATTTTCTAAGGAGTCCTGATTAAGCTGCCTGAGATTTAAATACTTAAAGTTCTTACTTTTTACGTAACTCCAAATGTCTTGAAGAGACGATAGGGTTGTAAGGTAACCGTTAACACACCTAACATTTTTCAATCTGAGGTGACTATCAGATTTCCTAAAAGTAAGGGTTTTTAATTTTCTTTTGTACTCTATCCAGAGCCTATGGTGAAAACTGTTACTCCTTACATTTTCCCTAATATGTTTTTTAATATCTTTTCCATTTGAGGGCCCATTTGTACAATCAAAAAGTTTGTCCAAATCTTCAATCAGTTCAGCAGTTTCTAAAATTTCCTCACTGTTTTCTTGATGGACTACACTTTGGGAAAGCAATTTTAAAATAGCAGCGACTGTGTTGCTTAATATCTGTGCAGCTAATTTAACTTTCATTTTCGAACGAAATTTTGGTTCGATGTGTAATTTGGTAATGGTCTTAAAATGAAGTGTACTTGTGTTACATCTCTCCAATTCCTTTAAATGACACCATTTTGCCGTTTTATTATCCATCATCATTTCGCCACCGTTAAGAAAATTATTTCTTATTGATTTGAAAAGATGTGGTACGTCATAAATGATGTAAACTTTGTCATTGTCAATGACATAAAAGTTTGCCTCAACTGGATTGTCACAGAAATGTTTAAGCATATTTAAGGCTCCAACGTTAGTTGGGCCTTGATCACAAACGGTTGCGACAACCGTATAGCCAGCAGCTCTAACTGCACGAATCACATTTTTAATAAGTAATGCTAATGTTTGACTAGATACTGTGCCTTTTACAAAATAATGTGCTATGGGCTGTTTAAATTTTTTTCTTATGCCTTGTAGCATAAACACTAATGCATGGTCAGCGATTTCCTGAGTCCTACCCTCATCGCTTCCAATATCTACATAGCCAACAACCTTATCTGTCGCAATATCATAAATTAATCTTTTTTTAAGAGCCATTTCGTCAAACATGAGCACACAAATTTTATTTTCTACAGAGATTGTTTCTCCCCTCTTTTTTAAATGAGCCAAAACAGAAAAGTATACACCTGGATGCATCGTGACTTTTTGTATAATCGTCTGTAGAGTTCTAACACTGGGCATTGGAAATAAATGGTTGAGATATTTATATGCTTTTGGGGACTTTTTGTAAATGGCCAGTGCTAAGCTTTTATCTTCTTTCGTCCACCGTTTACCGTGAGGCTTGCGGTTCTGATTCCTAACCGCCGCGACGATTAGATTTTTCAACACCGGAGAACGTAGTTTGTCTATGACCGCCACTCGTTTCAGCAGTGACTTTATCTTTATTTTATTCCTTTCTAGTCTCTTCAATATCTTCTTGCGCGAAGTTAATTCTAATTGGGTCAATGTTGATGAAACTGTAAAACAAAATATATTCAACTTAAGTCCTAATATTTTTGAATTATAAAATACATGCATTTTAATTTAACATTGAAAATTGGCTTAATGTCGACTAATTTCATTAGCACAGTGTTTTTTAACTAATTGATCTCCATGTTGAGCCTTACTTTTGTTGATACAAAATAGACCGACTGCCTTACAGCCAAACTTCTCGTAAAAGGAAAAGGGATTATGTGTCGCTATGTAAGGTACACTACTTATTAGGTACACCACCTTTCTTATTGTTCCCGCAATAGAGTCGCTTTTTGTCGTTATCGTCTTTGGCGATTTCGGGGTTAGGTGCAAATTTATTCACGTTGTGTTCCAACCCGGTGGGGTCGAAACATCAATATACGGATATCAAAGCACTTATTTATTTCGGCTTTGGATGGCAAGGTAAACTTATGCATATGGCATACCCATCCCGCCTCATAGATAACAACGCACTACTAGTATCTTTGGTGTCTATGGCTTTCTTTTTCTGTGATGTAAAAAACTAACAGTCGCTTCATTGGGCTAGTAGTGCCAAAATCAGCTAACAAACATGTGGTTATGGTTTCGATCATTAAGTCAAGCAGCTGTATATGAATTTAATTTAATTTTTAATTTTAAAAGACTTAAAAAGCGGCTTAAAATTACGTCAAATCTAAAATCATTGAACGTTCAGTATGCTTATTATCCCATTAAAATAAGTTAATTAAAATAAATGCTTTAATAGAAGAGTCATCAGCATGATGCATTAAAAATTAATTATAATAATACATCTGCACATGACACTTCTGTTAAGGTAAATGAAAGGTTAACACGTTAACATTCATTTCTGATCAATAAGTTGCTGAGGCGATGCAAAAGCAGCTTAGACATTACATTTCTGTGGTCACCACACATCCATGTTAAGTTGCATTCGGTCATCATTACCGTTGAACAGTATAGACTTATGTCTTTTCTAAACAATTGATTACGCACATTACGGTCAAAAACCCTTGTGGCCATATCAACTGTTTCACATAGTCGTATACTTGGGTAGGTAAGTGACTTTTTATCAGTCCACCATTCCCGAAGAGCAATGTAGTCATATATTGAATTTGGATTGGGATGTAACACAGTAATACTATTGATACATTTTGAGCATTTTTGGTCTTTTAAAATACTCTTAGCTAAATAACCACTTACATAGACAGTCGGCTGCTTATGAAACATTTTAAAAAGTTCCTCTAATCTCTCAGTTGATTCCATCTCCTCCTCAATTTCTTCAATATGCAACATATGCAAATCTTTATTTGCTGTTGCTATATCTATGTTAGAGGTAGATGGCACTACATTGTCGTTCCTAGTTACCCCTGTTGTAACATTTTGTTGAAACACAATGTCATGGAAATCAAACAATATTTCACTTGAATCGTCTTCGCAATTAGAACCTCTGCTCACGCATGAACTTAAACGTGTTATTATTGAGGACTTTAAAGCCGATTCAAAGTGATGGCAGGTAGGATTTCTATTTGTAGGACTATGTTGCCTTATCAATCCAAAAAGATTTTCTAAGGAGTCCTGATTAAGCTGCCTGAGATTTAAATACTTAAAGTTCTTACTTTTTACGTAACTCCAAATGTCTTGAAGAGACGATAGGGTTGTAAGGTAACCGTTAACACACCTAACATTTTTCAATCTGAGGTGACTATCAGATTTCCTAAAAGTAAGGGTTTTTAATTTTCTTTTGTACTCTATCCAGAGCCTATGGTGAAAACTGTTACTCCTTACATTTTCCCTAATATGTTTTTTAATATCTTTTCCATTTGAGGGCCCATTTGTACAATCAAAAAGTTTGTCCAAATCTTCAATCAGTTCAGCAGTTTCTAAAATTTCCTCACTGTTTTCTTGATGGACTACACTTTGGGAAAGCAATTTTAAAATAGCAGCGACTGTGTTGCTTAATATCTGTGCAGCTAATTTAACTTTCATTTTCGAACGAAATTTTGGTTCGATGTGTAATTTGGTAATGGTCTTAAAATGAAGTGTACTTGTGTTACATCTCTCCAATTCCTTTAAATGACACCATTTTGCCGTTTTATTATCCATCATCATTTCGCCACCGTTAAGAAAATTATTTCTTATTGATTTGAAAAGATGTGGTACGTCATAAATGATGTAAACTTTGTCATTGTCAATGACATAAAAGTTTGCCTCAACTGGATTGTCACAGAAATGTTTAAGCATATTTAAGGCTCCAACGTTAGTTGGGCCTTGATCACAAACGGTTGCGACAACCGTATAGCCAGCAGCTCTAACTGCACGAATCACATTTTTAATAAGTAATGCTAATGTTTGACTAGATACTGTGCCTTTTACAAAATAATGTGCTATGGGCTGTTTAAATTTTTTTCTTATGCCTTGTAGCATAAACACTAATGCATGGTCAGCGATTTCCTGAGTCCTACCCTCATCGCTTCCAATATCTACATAGCCAACAACCTTATCTGTCGCAATATCATAAATTAATCTTTTTTTAAGAGCCATTTCGTCAAACATGAGCACACAAATTTTATTTTCTACAGAGATTGTTTCTCCCCTCTTTTTTAAATGAGCCAAAACAGAAAAGTATACACCTGGATGCATCGTGACTTTTTGTATAATCGTCTGTAGAGTTCTAACACTGGGCATTGGAAATAAATGGTTGAGATATTTATATGCTTTTGGGGACTTTTTGTAAATGGCCAGTGCTAAGCTTTTATCTTCTTTCGTCCACCGTTTACCGTGAGGCTTGCGGTTCTGATTCCTAACCGCCGCGACGATCAGATTTTTCAACACCGGAGAACGTAGTTTGTCTATGACCTCCACTCGTTTCAGCAGTGATTTTATCTGTATTTTATTCTTTTCTAGTCTCTTCAATAACTTCTTCTTGCGCGGAGTTAATTCCAG
Organism: Emesis temesa temesa; assembly: GCA_018236425.1. NCBI lineage: Eukaryota > Metazoa > Arthropoda > Insecta > Lepidoptera > Riodinidae > Emesis > Emesis temesa. Next base: position 9,476 of record DVYY01000002.1, read on the forward strand.
TTGGGTCAATGTTGACGGAACTGTAAAACAAAATATATTCAACTGAAGCCCTAATATTTTTGAATTATAAAATACATGCATTTTAATTTAATATTGAAAATTGGCTTAGTGTGGACTAATCTCATTAGCACAGTGTTTTTTAACTAATTGATCTTTGGGGGTTAGGTGCAAACTTATTCACGTTGTGTTCCAACCCAGTAGGGTCGAAATATCAATATACGGATATCAAAGCACTTACTTATTTCTTATTACGGCTTTGGATGGCAAGGTAAACTTATGCATATGGCATACCCATCTCTCCTCACGGATAACAAGGTACTACTAACATCTTTGGTGTCTATGGCTTTCTTTTTCTGTGATATAAAAACTAACAGTCGCTTCATTGGGCTAGTAGTGGCAAAATCAGCTAACAAACATGTGGTTATGGTTTTGATCATTAAGTCAAGCAGCTGTATATGAATTTAATTTAATTTTCAATTTTAAAAGACTTTAAAAGGGGTTTAAAATAAAGTCAAATCTAAAATCATTGAACATACACTATGCTTATTATCCCATTAAAATAAATGTTCTCTACAAGCCAGCCGATCAACTAGAAGAGTGGTTCTGCTGTACGGTAGTAATAGACAATAACAACCCTCTGTGAAACAGTAGGACATTAACTTATAGTTACAGATATGCCACATGTTTCCAGCTCCTGAATTATTTACGTATTAGAACCATTAGTTGTAGGTTAGAACAACGTATATGATAGTGTCTAAGGAAATAACTTGAAGACAAGTCTTCCGTATAGAGTTGGTTATATTGAAATTATAGCCCCGCGTAAAAAAGGTTAAAAAAGAGGAAATTACAGAAATAATTATAATCACCATTTTCAGTCGGCTCACTACAAACAGTTGAAATATCCAAACTAGTTGAAGGCAGTGGCATTGCCGCTTTCAGAGAAACTGGAAAAGTGTACATTTTATTGTTTTATTTTGAAATGTAACTTAGAGCATAGGTATCGTTATTTCTCCCCGTGTTGATCCAGAGGCTAGAAAAGGCCAATAATTGTCACTAACATCGTAACTTACTAGGTAGTAGAGCCCTGCTACATCGAGCGGGTCTTGATACTAACGCCTTACCTATTCCTGCCTCAATAGCGTCAGTGCATGTCACTGTCGTTTTTCGACTTGGATGGGAAAGTAGCCCGTAAATTCATGCACGTAGCATTCCAACCACGACACACAATATATAAATTTTGACCGCTGGGGTTAGTAGTGAACTATAGTAAAATTAGGTGACTATATACTCGTATATCACTTAAAATTAGGTATATATATATATATCTTATACTAGCTGACCCCGCAAACGTTGTTTTGCCATAAAAATGTTTAGGGCGGACGACCCTTATCACTAAGGGGTATAAAAAATAGATGTTGTTTTTCTTTTTTCCGATTCTCAGACCTACTCAACATGCTCACAAAATTACAAAATTTCATGAGTATGGTAACTAATATTGTGAGATGGAAATGTTTATATATATATATATATTATATCGGAAGGGAAACTTCTTAAGGAAAATAATAAAATAATTTAAAGAAAATAAAGGCAGTTTAGAAAAGTTAAATAAAAATTTACAAGGAAACAATAGTGAGAGAATGACTGAAGGAAACAAAGAAATAAAAATGAAACTGGAAGAAATAAATAAGGGCTTATTTCGAAATAGGAAAGAAATAAAGGCAAGAACGTATGCGGATGTAGTGGCTATACCGAAAGAACACGCAAATAAAAGTAAAAAATGGAACACACTACACTCGCTTGTTGTGACGTCCAATGATCCTATCAGCACGGGAGAAAAAATAATTAAAATGGTCCAAGAGACACTAAGAGCCAAAGAAGAAGGTCTACAGATTGAAAATTTAAGACAAGCAAGAGATAAAAAAGTAATAATGGGATGCAGAACTAAAGAAATAACTAAAATTAAGGGAAAACTTAAAAGTGCAGAAGATAAACTTAATGTAGAGGAAATAGCCATTAAAAGAAACACTGGTGGTTCTCAAGAATGTGTGAATAGACAACACTGACGACGACATTAAAGTAGCAATTAAAAACCAAAATGAGCACATTCTTGAGAACCTCAGTGAACAGGATAACCACGTGCAAATCCTTTTTCGGAAAAAAACAAGGAACCCCCAGGTGTGAAAGCAGATGACCGAGCAAGCCTATATACACATCAACCTGCAGAAGGCCATAGTGGGAAACCACTCACCACTTATACAGTGTTCGATGTGTCTCGGGTACGGCCACAGCAGAAAGCTACCGAAGTGCGGCCACTGCGGAGGTCAGCAGGTTAAAACAAAATGCGAGGAGTGGTTGGCAAACACAACACGAGTGTGTGACAATAGCTTCTATGCAAAATTTGAAGACAAGGCACACAATGCCTTCAGCAATGTGTGCCCAATAAGGCAAAAATGGGACACGCTAGCCCGCGACACAATTGAATATTCATAACACATAAAGAAATTGAATATTCATAACACAGAAAGTAAAATTGGAAAGTAAAAAAAAACAAACTTAGTAGATAAGTTATCCTGAAGCAGGTATTATTATATACATTGCTTTCAGAATAAAATAGGAGGAATGTGTATTGCTGAAAAACACAACTAACAGACAGACAAAACAGCAAACATAACCCCAATAAAAGAGACATGTTTGATGTAAACAGCTCTTTAATTAGCAACTAAATAGATGCACAGACAAATATAGCTACAAAAAAAAAACATATGCACTAAAGATATGTGCGTAGCATCCTAAAAATGCATACTGCATATTAAGCAATTAAATTTTAAAAAAAAAGGACATAAAGCATACACACACAACATATATTATATGATACATCAGCAAATCAAATAAATATAGCACATAAGTAAAACATAGATTTAGATGAAATGTAAAGATATTATGTAGATAAGTAATAAATATATGACACAAATGGGATTTGCACGAGAAAATTTTTGTATTTAATAGTATAATAAAGGAATGACACATCGCACGAATAAAGAAAAATGAATAATAGAGATAAATAAGTGAAATTAAGGAAAATAAATAAAAAAATGAAACCTGAATGAAAGATATTAAAAAGAGAATTAATAAAGGATGAAAACTAAAAGAAGACTGCAAATGACAAAAAAAAGTATACACAAAGTAAAATGTGTACATGAAAAATGATAAAAGAAAGCAAAAAAAGGAAAAAGAAAGACAAGGGCTCTGACCATGTTAGAGGCAATGGAATAAAAAAAAAACATGACACAAGGATAGCAAAGGGTCTGGCGTAACCAGTGTTGGGTTGCGGTGTCGGATAGTACTTTCTATATGAATTTAATAAAATAATAAAATAAAAGTTTGATAAATGAACAATGCTTAAAACAAAATTCACAAATACTTACATGTACTTTTTAAATGTTGAGGAAAATCTTTCATTTGCTCATCAGTCAGTGGTGGTGCTGAGAGTTTCAATTTTGGATAAGCTCTTTTTCTGAGTCGGTTGCCTTTCTTATTAAAATCCTTTTTATCAAAATGGTCACTACAAATATAGCGTCGTCGAGCCAAGAGCTCTATAGGTAAATGGACCAAATCTTCATTGCCAACAATTTTAATCCATGTTCTGCAGCTGAAAATAAAAATAATTTAATATTCCTAGTAAGGTGTGTAGTATGTCAATAATATTGATACCTCTGGGCTCAAAGGGTGTAAAGCTCATTTTGGGGCTAATGGAGTTAAAAATACCTTTGTATTCAGTTTTCCGTTCTATTTCGATTGGTATATCCGAAGTTACAAAATTCGCACAAAAATGTTGTTTACGCCCCATCTATTTCAGTTATATTTACTGCTTATTAAATTTAGTTAATAGTGGCTTTAAAGAACATTTTGTCATCTTTTTAGGTAGTAAAGGACAAGCTATTTTAGAAAATAATATACTTAGACTTAATTTAATAATATTTATTTAAAATAGTAGAAATTGTAAGAATTTTTCTCATAAATTGTTTTATTATAATTATTAATACAAAAAAGTTACAGCCAATTTTAATTATTTTTTAGGTTTTTTGGCTCTCCTGAACAAAAGCTGTTTTGTGCTATACGAGCCCAGAGGTATTGATATATTGGGAATTTGTTAAGCTGGATTCAAACATGATAGAAAGGGATGCGATACCTGCTGCATGTGGATGAAAACATATTTGAATACTGTCAACAATGAAATTTGCATAAAGAAACAAAACGCTATGAAATACCAACCTACAAGAAATAAAACAAAAGTCACGGATATTCTTACCAACTACGGAGCACTACTCATGGGATCTTATTACCAACTAAATATATATTACATTAGAGAAAGCCATATGAGGTTAAATTCATCATTGAATGAATCAAATTTACATGTCAATGACTCTCAAAAAACATTTGCTAAAGACATCCATGCCTATCGCAAGATATAAAATGTATTAAAAAAAGGAAACAATTAGTAGAGAAGACTTTCGATAAGAGTCACACTTAACTCAAGAGATATATTTATGGAAGTATTACTCAGAACAAAAAGAGATATCAAATTGCGAGGGTTCTACATAGAGAAAAAAAATGTTGTATTACAGTAATAATATATTGGAAATTTGTTGTGTTGGAATCAAACATGATTGTTGTAAGGAATCCAATATACAGCTTAGATACATATAAACCTAGTGGCATTTCTTTTTATCTAGATAATAACTAACGATGCCCCGGCTCCGGTAAGATTAGATATAGCATCCAATCACAGGTAATATATTAGTTACTATTGTAACAGAAATCACTGCATAGAAAAAGGTCTATACCTACTTTTATAATTACCTACACATTCAAGGCATTAACCACTGCAAGCGAAGATATTCCTGAATGTTGTGTTTTGTAAAATGCATCAAGTCATTTTTGTTTGATAGGTGTGCGCTATTACATCATCACCCCTGAGTATAAGTAGTAAGTTTGCCAGTCAACTTATGCATGTGGCATCCCAACCACAAAATACAATAAAGGCCTTGTACGAAATTTATTGTAAGTTATTGTTTAATTGCAAACATTTATACATGTTTATGTACGGCAATATAATAATAAAATAAGAGACTGAGCAAATACATAAGGGTACAACAAGTACTTGAGTTTTGTTTATACATTTTATCTAAGAAATTAAATACATACATATAACAATAAGATGTATGTAAGCCGCAATCTTTTCATACTATCAGAATTGTCGGTGTTTACCTTTGCTGCTTTGGCAGTTTGTGTGAGTTGGAATGGAATTTATAATGATAGTTATGAAAGGTTATCTAGCTCTTTAACAATAACATTAGCTAAATTTGTTATACTCCTTGATAGGTTTGGTCCACAGGCAACAAATAGATCTAAAGAGCTGGACTTACAGTAATAACTAGCATGTATCTGACTCTGGTTCTTTGACATTTGTATTGACTAGATTAGTTATACTTCTGAATAGGATTTGGTCCATTGGCAACAGATAGGTATAACATTAGCTAGATTAGTTATACTCCTTAATAGGATTTGGTCCACGGGCAACTAATAGGTCTAAAGAGCTAGACTTACAGTAATAGCTATCATATATCTGACTCTGGTTCTTTCACATGTGTATTGACGAGATTAGTTATACTTCTGGATAGGATTTGGCCTGCAGGCAACAGATAGGTACAACATTAACTAGATTAGTTATACTCCTTGATAGGATTTGGTCCACAGGCAAATAATAGGTCTAAAGAGCCGGACTTACAGTAAAAGCTATCATGTATCTGAATTTGGTTCTTTGACATGTGTAACCATTAGATTTGTTATACTTCTGGATAGGATTTGGTCCGCGGGCAACATATAGGTACTTAAGTACCGACACCCAAGATAAGACCAATCTGTTGCCCGATTTCGTTGAGACAGGCGAAGCCATAAGCAGTTGAGGAAATTTAAGAGAAAATCACGGATTTCTTGTACAGTAATATCTGCATTATGATTTAATGCTGCATTATTGAATGTCGATTTGTAAAATTAACAATGGGCGGTAAATAACTTACCGAGTTTCATTCGATGGAAAGTTAGCGAAGAATCCAGGTCGGAAAGATTCTTTTATCCCACAAATTGTGCACGTTCTTCGTTTATTACCCATTTTTATTTAGGTAACAAGTTTTTAGTTGCGTATTTGCAATTAGAAAATCGATTTACAGATATTACAAATATTAAATAACACTAGTCCAACACAAATCACAAACACTCTTCAATCTTTATTACAAATAGATGCAATTAAAAGAAGGTAATAACTAATAAGTATGTAATAAGATGATAAGTTAGTTTTTAATAACGAACATAAAAAATGGCGGTATCACTCGAATTTCGAATATCATCAAATGAAAATGACACTATGTTTTGCCAAGGTTGCCAACATTCCGGAAGTAGATGTCAAATCTAGATTTTGTCGACATTGGCAAAAAACGGTGTCGAAAATCATACAAAATAGTACGTCTAACGTACCTTCGCCAGCCTGATCTCGAACTTGACAGAACTTTTAACCTGTTATGACCTCAGATAACAGCGCATTTTTACTTTCATGTAGTTTTTGTTGCATGTGTTGTTGCGTGTACGTTAAGTTGTGTTAAATTCTTAATACATATATTTTCATATTAATTAGACAGTTTTTATGCTAAATATATAATTCCTATTATTGTTATGGGCGACGATGAATTACCCCCTATATCTTTAAAAACTTCATCTGATGCAGAAGTAAGAATACCTTTTGAATGGAATCTTTGACGAATCATATTAGTTTTACTTAATATTCGAATAAATATTCTAGTTTCAGTTTAAAATGCCATCAGCGGATGTGTTGGCATCTCAACGAGCGCGCGAAGAAGAGTGTGAAGAAGAATTGCGCCTCTTACGGTCGCAATATGAAAATGAACAAACTATTAAATCAACTACTTCTCAAGATTCTAGTGGTTCCGAAGGAGAAGCAACTTTAGCAGCGGCGGTGGAGGCTCTTAAAGTTGAATCCATTCAATCTGAATTTGAGGTTGATGCTGCAGATCTCATTCGAAGTATGATTTTATACTTATCTTTATATGATAGAACATTCTTGTTAGACTACTTAGCACTACTGGAAACACAAGATATTGCCTTAATTAAAGCTGTTACTGCAGATGTAAGTATTAAGTCATGCCATTAATTTACCAATAACAGCAAATCAATTGTTACTGTGTGCAATTAAACTGATACTATTGTTTTTGTTTTGATGAGAC
>DVYY01000003.1:0-10000 GCA_018236425.1 Emesis temesa temesa
ATAGCGTCAGTGCTTGTCACTGCCGTATTCCAGTTTGGAGGGTAAGATAGCCGGTAAACTCACGCACGTGGCATTACCATCTCGGGACATGGATAACAGGCACCATTATCATCCCTGGTATCTGTGGGCGTTGGTTGTCTCTTGTCATCAAGAGACCTACCTGCCTGTTTGCTTTCCTATGTTGTATGAAAAATGAATTCCTAACCATTCAATTTCAATACTAAAGTATCATGTGACGTTATTAATTAACACATTATTATGCTTGTGTTTTTTTCAGTTAGCTCAAGGAATTTGGTTCCAGATAGCCAAATATCCCAATGACTGGGAAAATAAGGAAGATTGCTCATACATAGAATTCAAAAATGATAGTGACTCAACACAATTTGAAATTGGTGGTAATTATAAGGGAATTTCACAGTTTGTTGATGGAGTGGTAGATATGGCACCAAACGCTAATGGAAATGGTATTATTATTTTCAAGTCTTCGTCCTTCGAAGGTGACCAAAAATATAATATTATATTTTTCGTCCTAAATGTCTATTAATATTTAATATTTGTAATTAGAGATTGACAGCTTTATGTAAACACGAAAATTAAAGTACGGATGCTGGTACACATTTTCTAATTTAAAATATTATTGGTACAATATCCGGGGACTTAATCTAAACGCCGTCCACTAACACCTTAGACAACAAAAGTAGCCTTGCTCTTTTTGACCAAGATACAGATGTCTTGTCCGGCTGACAATTTTCACCTCTCCTACTCGGGATACAAATCCAAACATTCCTTTGTATCAGCTAGGAAGCTGATGTGTGTGCCTACGTCAGAGAGGATATCTGGTACCGGTGCCTTGGCAGATTTGAAGGTTGGGACCTACTCAACTATTTGGATGCGGGTAGTTTGCGACGACTATCCGCGCATCTATGCGTGCCTACAAAGGTCCCGTAGCGGGAATACTGAACTTGACTGGCTTGTCGAGCACCTACAAAAATCTATGTTACAACAAAACCGCTACGCTGAGATAGTGAAGATGGGTGACTTTAACGCCCACTACGCTGAGTCACTGATGCGAATGGCCATACACCTTCAATGTTAGACCTTCTGCTGACCTCTCATCCGGATCTATATCAGGTTTTTGTAGATGTCCCACTTGGTTTGTCAAATTACTGCCTTAGCAAAGTGCCGGGACCGCGTCTGTCACGGTCTCCTGTTGCAGGCTGTTACAAAACAGCAGATTGAAACAGAATGCGATTTTCTTTTAATCCTACCCATAGGGGTTTTTTGCTTCTCACTGGACAATCTGAGTGTAGACGCTGACTCTGTCATTGATATGGTGCTTCAAGGCATGAAACTTTTCATTCCATTTTCTTCTGTACCCATTGATGGCAGATCTCAGCCTTGATTTGGTTACAGACCCACCACCAACCCATGGCCCTACCAACCAGTCATGGTTATACGGGCCTAATCGCGGGAGATGCACAGAGTCTGCTCTGAGGCTCTCCTCTCTGCGCAATTCTTGACTCCCTACAAGTTATTTATTCCAGACCTCTGTCCCTTTGACCCTCTCCCCGAAGGGCGGTCACGCACACTCCCAATTGGGAACGGACAACACAATAATGCGCTCGTTCACCTCTCCGCCATTTGTTGTAAGCATGCCCGTGTTGATTACTCGCCTCGTTTCAGGCCAATCTCCTGTCACGGCCCGACCTCTAATGGTCCCCTTTTCTGGAACCATTCGTGCGCAAATACTGCTAGTTTCCGGAAATTCGCCGGTGTACTAACCAGATCCGCAAAGTAAACCGGCCCCGCCTCCGATCTTTCCAGTCCGAAAAGCAGCTTCTCCCTCTCTTGGCTGTACAATGTACACTCCCACAGCACGTGGTCCCTCAGTTCGTCCACCGAATCGGTGCAAAAACAATGCCCCACCTCGCTAAGCGCCATTTTATGCAGCCTGCCCCGAAAGCAGCCGTGCCCGGTCAAAATCTGCGCCGTCACGTGGTCTGGCTCCACCCACTTTGCTCGCAGCCTGTCCCTCACGTCTGGGAAGAAACGATAGAGGTCACGACCATCTTCGCTGCCCGCCCAGCGTGTCTGCCATGCTTCCAGGACCCGCCTCTCCAGATCCCCCTTCCTAACCTTTGCCTCTGCCTTGCTGATCCCAGCCAGGCCAGAAGCAATTTCCCCTGCAAGTCTCACTTGTAGGTCTGCAGGCAGAACACCTGCAAGTATGGGGAGGGCCGTGGTGCTCACCGATCTGTAGGCCTTTGTCAACAGGATCAGCGGAGATCTCTGTGACCTTAAAAGAGCGCTGCGTACAGGGTGGATGTCGGCCCTCTTGTACCACACCGCCGCCGCGTAGGTTACGGTAGGTTCGTATGTACCTTTATAGATGGTTCTTAGTGCCCTATACCGCAGTCCCCAGGTAGCAGATGTTACCCTGGCCACCTTGCCGAAACATTTCGCCCCCCGTTCGCCTATATCGCCAGCGTGCTGAGCGAATGACCCCCTTGAGTCTAAAGTGACTCCTAATACAACGGCACAGTCTACACTCTTTAAGCTACCGCCTCCCATCCTTATCACAGGCGGTCGTTGAAGTCTGCCTTTCAGGGTAAGCTGCTTTGTTTTTTCCGTAGAAAAAGTAAGCCTGTTCCGCGCCCCCCACTGCACGATGTTCTTGACGGCCTCGGTCGCCAAGCTCTCAATTTCCCGTCGGGAGTTCGCCTCTATGATAACAGTAATATCGTCAGCGTAAGCCACCAAGTCCACCCCGTCCGGCATTGGTAACCTGAGTAGGTCGTCAAGAAGCAGATTCCAGGCCGCCGGACCCAGTACAGATCCCTGCGGACAACCCATTGTAGAAACTTTCCACACAACCTGGCCGCCAACAAACATGCCTACTCTGCGCTCCGTGAAATAGCTTGCCAGCATCCTATATATGTTCGGAGGGCATCCCCTCTGCTTTGCCTTCAACAGGATCATTGGCCACCAGGCGTTGTCGAAAGCACCCGATATATCTAAAAAGATCGTCTGGACATAGGCCGCATCCGATCCTCTCGCCCTTTCTAAAATCGAACTTAGAGCGGATGTGGTCGATTTGCCCCTCACAAAACCATGCTGTCTGTCGGATGCTCGATCGAAGACCTCAGGTACGCTGTAGATGATGATCTTCTCTAACACTTTTCCTAGCACTGGCAGTAAGGTAACCGGTCTATAGGCCTTAGGGTCGGTCAAGGGTTTGTTATTGCCTTTCGGGATGACCACTAGTCTGCCGTTCTTCCATACGCTAGGAAACGAGCCCTCAGCAAAACAAGCCTCAATTACCCCTATCATTTCGGTCCCGGCCGCTTTCCAGGCTTCCTTTATTATCCTTGCTGATAGACCGTCTAGGCCCGGTGCCTTATTCGGGAGACCCTCAATGACTCGCCCCACCATGTCAGTACTGGGAGGACCTATGTCCACCCCAGAGGGGACGCATGCAGCCGCAACCCTTATAGTCCTCTGGTACGCAGTGTCCGCTCCAGGATTGTCGTCGGGACACAACGACAGTAGAATACCCTCCATCGTGGCGCGAACATCGACGGTATGCCCCCCTACTAACTTCGCCCCATTAATGATGTTGTTCGGTGGACGAACCCTACCCACAGCCTTCCTATACGCCAGACCCCAGGGATCGCTATTGCCACTTTCGGCAATCTCCATGGCATGTTTCTCCCTCGCTTCCTGCATTGCCCTTCTATAGTTTGCTCTAGAGGCTTTAAACTTATCATGCGACAGTTGTTCCGCATCCCCACCCGTGCCCTTATACCGCTGCCAGACTCGCCTATCCTTGCCACTAACACGTCTAAGCCAGTCTAATCTAGCGTTCCACCATGGATGGCCTTTGTCCCTACGGTATACACAACCTAGCACCTCAGTTGCTACCTCCTGTATAAGCTTATTCAATTCCCTCCCCCGTGTCTCGGCAGGCTTGTCCGATCTCAACTTCCCCACCCTCGAATGCAGGACCGATCGAAAACGAGGCCAGTCCACCCGACGGTCCCTGATAATCACCGGCTCCCCGATATCCTCCTGCGCAGTTTCTGGTTCGTCCGCTGCCGTATAACTGCGGATCGAGAATGTTATAAGTTGATGGTCGCTACAACTTGCGCCCGGGTTGACCCTCCAGTCCACTAGTTGGACCCTGTTAGTTAAGGTCAAGTCAATGTTCGACTGACCTTGGTTACCGCTGAAGGTGGGTGGTTGTCCTTCCAGATTCTGGATCAACATTCCATGACTATAGATGAAACTCTCCATTTCTCTTCTCCTATGCTCAGCTTCAGGCCCTCTCCCGACATACTGATGTCTCTCGCAAAACCAGAGTGGCGAGTGAGCATTGGTGTCAGCGCATATTACGATCTTCTTCCCGACAAGGACTGCCATTACCTTCTCCAGATGTTGTAGGTGGACTCTAATGTCGTCGCTATATTTAAAGTATGCCGACACCACATACACACTCGTCGCCCGCCCCTTCACATGCGCCACCACGCAGTACTCGTTGGAAATGTGCTGCAGGACACACACTGCAAGGTCCTGGGCTCGCACCACTATGCCTGCCATAGGGGTCACCCCGCAATGGATGAAACCTACCGCCGATCTGCTATGTTGTTCCTGCACCATCATCAGGTCAAGATTCTTCTCCTTCATTACAGCTGTTACTTCAAGCGTCGCCTGCTCGGATCTCTGGAGATTGACCTGTCCTATTTTTATTGTTGTGCTATCCATATTGGGTCATGCTTACAATCCGGCTCTCCGCGTATCTTCGGGCCGGGCATTCCGCTGTCGCCGTGCGATGGGTATCTGCCCCGGCATTCCCAAACTTCACACATGTAGCGCATTTCCCCGCTGTTTCCTTGCAGTCGGCCTTCCTATGTCCGTTCACCCCGCAGTTTCCGCACGTGACTTCAGTCGCTTTGCAAAACCGCTCCTTATGGCCGTAGGCCTGGCATTTACTGCAACATATTGCCCCGATGAAATCCACTGCCTGAATCATCTCCCACCCAATGTAAATCGTACCCCTGGTGACAATCGCGTCCCTCAACTTCGGCGAGCATTCCAGCACCACCGTTGTGCATATCCTCCCTCTACTCCATTTTTTGAAGGCAAACCTGGCATTGCTCTTCACTTCGTCCATCGTCCATCCGCCTGCTTTATTAAGGTTTTGCTCAAAGAGGGCCGCTATGACTGCATCTGGATCCGGATCGCCGTCGATGTTCCTCAGTGCCACCAGGGGTTTCCGCGCCGTTGGCTCAGTGGTCCTAAACCCTGGGGGTATCGCCTTCTTAAGGGCTGCCACTGCCTCTGCACTCGTGGTGCGCACGACCACACCACCATTACCTATCTTATTCACTCTGCTAATCGACACTCCCATCTTTATGGGATCGATCGTGGTTTTTAGAGCAGCCTTTGTGTCGTCCGAGGTTTTGGCCTTCCCTTCCTCGGTGGGATAAATGGCCAGCACTGCTCCCTGAGGTGCTAAGGGTTTGGGCAGGGTCCTGCTGTTTGTCAGTTTCAAACATCCCGCATAGGACTTTGCCTCACTCCGATCATCCGACCGTATGTCCCCCCTTACATCCCCTCCGTCGATTGCCGCCTTGAGTGCACTAATTTCGAGCTGGGCCGATCTTGACTTCTCCATTACGAGCTTGTGCTCAGCCTCCGCCAATCTTAACTCCAGCACTGCGACCACACCGATCACCTCTTGGCCGTACGTGCTGACCGCCATCTTGTCCGCCACGTTAAGTTTGTTGGGTTTCATAATCCCCATTATGCCCCTAATGCTCTGGTGTACGGTTTCCAGGAGCTCCACCTTGGACATTCCTGCCAGGCCGTTTTGCTCGTGACGACCTTTTGCTCGTTTTGCTACGGCGTCTGCTCCTATGCTCTCCTCGTCGTACAACTCTTCTCTCCTTACAAGTTTTTCTCTTTAACTTTGTCCCTAATGTCCCTCTCCCCTGAAGGGGCGGACGGCACACTCACGCTGCTCGTTCGCCGAGTCCCAACGATGTGCTCTTTAAATCTCCAGGGATCTCCTTCTTTCATGCCATCTGTGCGCATACTCTCGGAACACTCTGAAGTTCCCCGGTGTGTCGATAAGACCCGAAAAGTAAACCGGACCCGCTTCAGACCTTTCCAGTTTGTCCAGCAGTACCTTTCTCAGGTCTGCATACAACGAGCACTCCCACAACACGTGATCCCGGTATTCCTCTGCACCAGAGTCGCAGAAGCACTGCCCCGTATCACTCAGCCCCATGTCTCTAAGCCTCCCCCGGAAACAGCCATGACCCAGCAGAAGCTGTGACGTTTGATGATCAGGCTGCACCCACCTGCTCCTCAATCGATTGTCGATGTCAGGGAAGAACTTGTATAAGTCTCTTCCCCGGTCACTAGTTTCCCAACGCTCTTGCCACCTCGCAACTATTTTATTTATAATCCGTTGCTTTCGCAAGCCCCTCTCTCTCCTATCCTCACCCCTTTCAGCTGTCGTCGCCTCTTCCCCCACTAGCGCTACATGCAGATCCGCTGGGAGCACCCCGGCTAGCACAGGCAAGGCCGTAGTGCTTGCGGACCTGTACGCCTTCGTGAGGAGAATCAACGACGACCGCTGAGCGCGCGTAAGCGCACTGCGGACCGGATAAGCAGATGTACGGTGAAACCACACGGACGCCGCATACGTCAGCGTCGCAGCGAACGTACCCGTGTATATTATCCGCAATGCCGGATACCTTATGCCCCAAGTGGTGGCCGTTAGGCGTGCCACTTTTCCAAAGCATTTTACTGCCCGCTCCCCAATGTCAATGGCGTGTTGTGCAAAGGATCTGCGCGCATCGATCGTGACGCCCAGAACCCTCGCCTGCTCAACGTTGCCAATGGACATACCCTGCATCCTGATCGTAGGAGGCCTCTTGAAACTACCTTTTATGGTCATCGTCTTAGTTTTCTCCTGCGAAAAGCTAAGACGATTTCTACCACCCCATTCCATAACTAATTTCAGCGCCTCGTCGGCTTTCCTCTCTATCTCGCTACGCGAGTTCGCCTCAATCACCATGGTTATGTCGTCCGCATATGCTGTCAGGTGCACACCCTCGGGCATAGGCAACCGGAGTACGTCGTCCAGGAGAACGTTCCACATTGCCGGTCCCAGTACCGACCCCTGAGGGCACCCCATGGTGGAGACCTTCCATTCTACGTGGCCGCCAACGAACATGCCCACCCGTCTTTGCCCGAAGTAGCTCGCCAACATCCTGTAGATGTTTGGCGGGCATCCTCGTTGCTTCAACTTGAGCATGATCATCGGCCACCACGCATTATCGAAGGCCCCCGATATGTCGAGCAGAATCACCTGTACATATTTATGGTTCGTTCCTGAAGCCGTGTTCAGCACTTCAGCTAAAGCCGTCTCCGTGGAACACCCCTTAACAAACCCGTGCTGTCTGTCCGAGAGGTTCCTAAAAGCCGACGGGGCGCATTCGATTGCTATCCTCTCTAATATCTTGCCCATGATAGGCAACAAGGTGATGGGCCTATACGCCTTGGGATCTGACAGGGGTTTCCCATTCCCCTTCGGGATCACCACCAATCTCCCCCCCTTCCACACATGCGGAAATATCCCTTCCTCTACGCACCTTGCGTACATCCTGGTGATGTCCAAGCTGGCTACCTTCCACGCCTCCTTTATGATCTTCGCCGTAAGACCATCTATCCCCGGAGCCTTATTTGGAAGACTTGTGATAATTCTATCCAAAGCGTCGATCTTAAGAGGCATGGAATCCTCACCGGAGGGGATGCAGGCCGCAGCAATGCGAACCTGCCTATGGTACTCCGTGTCGATCCCGATGTTGTCGTCCGGGCACAACGACACGAGTAAATTCCTTGCGGCCTCTTGGACGTTGTCCGCGTGGCCTTCAAGCAATTTCGTACCATAGATTATATTTCCAGATAGACGGGTAGTTCCCGCCACCATCTTATAACCCACCCCCCAAGGATCCGCATTACCCGAATCCGCAATGCGCCTAAGGTACGCTTCCTGAGCCTCCTTCATCGCTTTTCTGTACTTTCCCCTTGCCTCCCGATATTTACAAAGGGCAACTTCTTCATTTGCGTCCTCCCTGCCTCTACGACCCTGCCACAGTCTCCTATATTTATAGCATAGCTTTTTCATTCCGTTCAATTCCGCAGACCACCACGCATTCTCGCGCGAGGTACGAACCGGCTCTACGCCTAGGCTCTCGTCAGCCGTACGCATGATGAGGTCCGTAAATTGCTGACAAACCGAGTCGGCATTTCGTCCCCAGTCTATCCTACCAACGCGTACATGTAGGTCCGATCGGAAACGAGACCAGTCCGCCCCACGAGTCCTATAGGCCACCGGCTCCTCTATTTGTCCTGCAGTAACTCCACTGTCCTCGCATTCAGGCATCACCCACCCAGAAGCACCAGTCACCTCGAACGTAATCAATTGGTGATCACTCTGACTGACTCCCACACGCACCCCCCATTCCAGCACAGTTATACCCCTGGATGAGAGTGTCAGGTCAATGTTAGACTGTCCATTTGGACCACAGAAGGTGGGGGGTTGGTTTTCCCCATTCAGAATTAAAAGGTCGTTACCCAAAATAAAGCCCTCCAACTCCCTTCGCCTGTGTTCTGTATCAGGCCCTCGCCCTACATACTGGGCTCTGTCACAGTGCCACAAGGGGGAGTGCGCGTTAGAGTCCACCCCAATCAGAACTTTCTTCCCTTTAAGTATGTTTAACGCCATTTGAAGACCTTGTAAGTGAGTTGAGATGTTGTCACTATACTTGAAATATGCCGATATTACATATAGGTCCAGGCCCTTGTATTTAATATGTATAACCGTTCTAAACTCGTCACTAATGTTAGCCATAACACTGACGGCTATTCCCATATTATTTATTATTATCCCGGCCTTGGGGACCTTGCCGATCTGGACTAACCTGTTGGAAATAATGTCGTACTGTTCCTGGATTAGTATTAGGTCTAGTCCTTCTGCGTTTGCTATTTCGAAGATCTCCCTTGTTGCCATCTCGGACCCCTGAAGATTTAATTGTCCTATTTTTAGTATTGGGCGTTTATCCATAGTTAACTCGGGCTATGGCTTTATCCTCTGCATGCCTTCTTGCCGGACATTCCTTAGACATAGTCCTATGCCCCTCAGATGGTTTTTTAAAATGCGCGCACGTAGCACATCGGAAGAACTCTGATTTACAAGCTCCTGAATCGTGCCCCTCCTCCCCGCACTTCCCACATACCTTTATCTTTGCAGCACAGTATTTCTCCACATGCCCGTAGAGTTGGCACTTGTGGCAACAAACTATGTCGATGTGGTCCCACACCGCGTGGCTCTCCCATTGAATATAAATTCTGCCTTTATCCACAAGTACATCCCTGTGCTCCGGGGTGCAGCGGAGGATAACCGTACTATAATTTCCGTTCCCCCTCCTTTTTCTGAAGGCTACCGTTGTATCCTTTAAAAATTTCTCTTTCACTACCTCCCCTTTCAAATTTTGCTCCCAGAGGGCGTCCAAAAACTCATCATTTTGGATACCTGAGTCCACATTGGCTATCGCCACCATGGGCTGCCTCTCTTTGGGTTCTACAACCCTGAGAGCGGGTGGTAGCGCCTTCTTAATAGCCTCCGCCGCAACCGTATCTGCTGCCTGTACGAGGACGCCAGCATTTCCCACCTTTACTACTTTGTTTATTTTTGCGCCTATTTCCCTGGGGTTAACCGCTTTCTTAAGGATCTCCTTGGTCTCATCCGCGGTTTTTACTCCCTCCTCCCCTACGGTCACCGGGTAAATAGTTATTACCTTGCCTGCATATGTAGGTTTGGGTTTCGTCCCCTCCTTCCCCATTTTAAGAACCGAGGAGTACTGTGGAGCCCTCATATCAGTCGGCATGGCCCCCAATTGTTTCTCCGTAGTCTGCGTCCTCTCAAGGA
>DVYY01000004.1:0-14452 GCA_018236425.1 Emesis temesa temesa
TATGATACATCACGAGCTCACGGACACGTCAGTCGCTTGGGCGGTGTGCCAAGACGACACCCTAGCAATGTACTCTTTTGTTTATAGTAAAAGACAGTGAACAAGACATCGTAGGTGCTGTGGATGCATTTCTTGTCTCATCAGTCCTTCAGTCTCGGAGCACTCGGGTGGTTCGCGTCGCTGTGCAAAGGCGACGCGGACGCCCATGCAACGGACTCGCAAGCAGGATTGAAGCCGGTTTTGCTACGGTCTCTGTTTGCTCACCTGAACTGTACTCGGAGCACGGGCGACCCACGTCACTGCAGTCCCCGTCTCGCTCGTACGGGTCTCGCTGCGCGCATAGTTTTGCAGCCAAGTGATGAGCGACACACGTCTCAGACAAATCAAGCAACAAATATATGACGTCATCACACCTCGGTGACGACGACTAAGGCGGTACTCATTCAAGTAGGATTGAAGCCGGTCTCGCCGCGGTCCTTGTTTTGCCTGTACTGTACTCGGAGCACGGCAAGTGGCCCACGTCGCTAC
This sequence comes from Emesis temesa temesa, assembly GCA_018236425.1. Lineage (NCBI taxonomy): Eukaryota > Metazoa > Arthropoda > Insecta > Lepidoptera > Riodinidae > Emesis > Emesis temesa. Next base: position 529 of record DVYY01000004.1, read on the forward strand.
GAACCCATGTTTTGTCCATCTACCTCACACGCCGCACTGTGGCGCAGGAACCGATTACAGCGAAGAGCGACACACGTCTCAGACAAACAAAGCAACAAGTATATGACGTCATCACACCTCGGTGACGACGACGACGACGACGACGGCTAAGGCGGTGCTCATGCAACGTACTCGCAAGTGGGATTAAAGCCGGTCCCGCTGCGATCTTTCCTTCGCCGGTACTTTACTGTGCAGTACTCGGGACACGGACGGCCCGCGTCGCTGTGAATCCACGTTCTGTCTAGCATCTATCTATCTAGCATCAGTCCACAACTGTTGGCAGCGCGCTCCCCACATGCAACGTACTCGCAAAGGGGATTAAAGCCGGTCTCGCTGTGGTTCCTATCTCGCCTGTGTACTGTACTCGGGGGGCACGGGCGGCCCGCGTCGCTACAAATCCATGTCCAATCTATCTACCACCTCACAGACTTTGAGTGGCAGTAAACCGACTATAGCACCGCAGCATATGTCGGAGTGGACCCGGACCACAGTCAGTAGCGCGCGCCACATGTCATGTGCGGTCCCATACCGAATACCGATGGTACGGTACGGAACTGATCGGTAGAGCGAGGGGAGGGGATGTCGCTGGGTATTTATTACTCACATCGTTCCCATATGTTCACAGTCACCGACTGGAGCCTTTGCCGAGCTTACCACACTATCCGTTGTGCCTCTAACTATCGTCGTTCGTCATGGCTACTTTCCAAAAACACATGAAACTACGGACACGACTGGAATCAATCCGAGTCTCGGAGATGCTCGACGACAATTTGCCGCTTTTGACAATGGTTGGTTTTTTGAAGAGATTGGGTTTTAAAATTGTGTTGGGCCAGGATGATTACGTTCCCTACATTATTTGCACCGAAAAAAGCGTGACGGTTGAGCGTGATATACTAGATTGGTTAGGGTTTCTGGGCCCGCTTACTCGACAAAAAGCAGAGTTTTTGCGTTTGGCACTGTTCATGCCGACAGTCTCTGTTACGTTAAATAGAACCACGATGATCATTAACACAACCGCCTTGAAGTCATTCATCTTCATATTATCGCACGCGACGGCGGCTCGGCTGTGGAGTCACCTGAGTCTCGTCGAGTTGGCAATCTCCAAATACCACGAGTACCGCATCGCCCACATGGAGACGCAGACGGATGCCTTGATGGAGATTCTCATGCAAAGACCACTCAACCAGCCAGCCTCCAGTGCCAGTAGTACGCGGTTGAGGGGATCACCGCCGCCGGCGAGGGAACATTCACCGCCGCCGGCATACAGCGAAATCCCCAACGACGTGTCGTCTCAACATCGCACAATAGAATCACCGCCGCCACCGCCGGCAAACAATGAAACGTCCGACAATGACATGCTGCACTCCAACGAAAACGATGACCTAGACCAAGACCCGGTCTCATCTTCCCCGTCGCCGGCTCCTCGATTAAGGCTCGAGTGTGATGAAAGCATGCCAAGCGACAGTGACAACGGCGGCGATGGTGGTGGCGAGGAGAGAAATGAGTCTGCCCGACAACAGTTGGTGGACCAGTTGATTTCGCGTGCGGTCCATCACTCTTGGATTCAACTTATTCGGCGGCGGCGACAACATCGAGCACTACGCTCAAAGGTGCGAGACGCCTAGACGATCGACTCCCTTCAAGTGTTTAACCCTTATTAAGGCAGAGGCTATTTAAAAACCACATAATTAAAATGAATTTACTGAAAACCCCCTCTCATTTTTAAGCTGAAATAAATATTATTTTATTACTAGAATGTCTACCTTTCATTTCGTATCTTCATTTTATTTTTCTGTTTATGATTTTGTGGTAAAGAAAGTCTCAACATATGTGGTAAATATATGCACTCTGCCCGTCAAGAGTAGCAAGTTATAGTAACCGTTTCCATTATAGCTACTTATCTAGAATATTTTGCTACGCAGCACAGGTCTGTTATACGCTGATTTTTAGAAGAGCTATTAATTTTACTATCGTTGTAGTACGAGTATGTTACACTTCGATGTGTATTATAATCTCCTCGGAACATAGATAAGTAGGTAAACTATTTGAATGTGACGTCTATCGGAAATAAACAATTGATAATAATTAATCTGTCATCCGATCACTCCTATAAAGTGCGCTTTGCAATAATATACTAAATTATTTATTTGTTTCGTATTATTTTATGTGTGTGTAGTTTATAAGTTTTGACACAATGAGCGAAAGTGAAAACAATGAGATAGAAAACAATTTGAGGCAGTTGTTTAGCTCTTCTGATGAAAATAGTAACAATGAGATTTCTAGAAATATCAATGTATCATATAGTTTAAATGATGTGCTGGATCAAATGCAAGCGGTAAATTACGATGTTGATGAAATCGAAAGTATCTTGACAGGAAGCACACAAACAGGACCACAACAAAATGAATCAACCTTAATGCAGGGACAAACCAAATCAAGAAATTGGGAACAAGCTACTGGTTCGTTCATAGAGAAAAACTTTGAGGATGATTTAATGCCATCAAAGGATTATTCAAATAAAAGCCAACTTCTTGATTACTTTCGCAACTTATTTCCAGAACAGTTATTGGACTTAATTGTACAAAATACTAATCTTTATGCAAAACAAAATGGATCAGCAACATTTGTCGATGTATCCTATGATGAATTGTGTGCTTTTTTTGGTATGGTTATCTTAATGGGGCTTCATCCTTTACCAAGCCTAGAATTGTACTGGTCAACTGACGAATTCTATGGCAACCCCGTTATTCAAAAAGTTATGACCTGTAAAAGGTTCAAAAAAATATTAGAAAACTTACATGTATGCAACAATGACGACATTCTTCCTCGAAGTCATCCGGGGCATGATAAATTGTCCAAAATCAAAGATATGATTATTATATTGAACCGCACGTTTTCAGAAAATGCAACGCAATCAAAACATCAGTCTATAGACGAAAGCATGATTAAATTTAAAGGTCGCAGCTCCATTAAACAGTATATGCCGAAGAAGCCAATTAAACGAGGATATAAAGTATGGGCACGCTGTGACTCTAAAACTGGTTATTTGTACAATTTTGACATTTATAAAGGAAAAACTGACAATAAAAAAGAATCAATAGGGCTTGGTCATAAAGTAGTATTATCGTTATGTGAAGAAGTGCCACAAGGCACCCTGTTAGCATTCGACAACTTTTTTTCAAGTCTGCCCCTCTTAGATGCTCTGTGCGAAAGGGGTTTATTTTGTGTTTGTACATTTCGAGTGAACCGAGTTGGGATACCGTCATCTATAAGTGAAAAGCCCACAAGAAAAAAAGAACAATTAAAACCTGGAGAATTCAAGTACGAATATGATTCCCCGATATCTGTCATCAAATGGCACGACTCTAAAGACGTCTTTGTAATGACGAATGCATTTGATCCAAGGGAAGTCCAAATAATTCAGAGAACTCAAAAAGATGGTACTAAGAAAGACATGTATTGTCCGAAGGCTATTGTTTATTACACTAAGACAATGGGAGGTGTCGATAAATTCGACCATTTAAAGTCTTCGTATCCCATCGGCCGGAGATCTTATAAGAGTTGGCATAGAATATTCTGGTACTTACTAGAAGCCGCAGTCATTAATTCGTATATACTATACCGATACCGTCATGACACTTGTGCTCATCGTGATTTTCGTTTAAGACTTGGAAGAGCCTTAATCAATAATTACAGTTCACGCCAACGGATTGCATCAACTCATACAGTTAAAAAGAGGGATCTTTTTGGAGTTCCTAAAGAAACTCGCTTATCAAATGTGGGCCTGCATATGCCGATTCCTACAACCTCAAAACGGTGCAAATTTTGTAGCACTAGAGCAGCTCCCAAAAGAACCAGTTATATGTGTAGAGTTTGTAGAGTTCCCATTTGCATTTACCCGTGCTTTGAACTTTTTCATCGTGATGAGCAATTTATTTGCTGAAATTGTGTTACTGGCCGAAAAAAAAAATGGCTAGCACGCTGCGCTATTCGTTTTTGTTTCATATACATGCCTCCAAATGTCAAAATATTGTAAAATGGATTATAAAAAATTATTACGTAAAATATTTTCAAGAAATCCGAAGAAATTGTACATAATAAGTTTACAAACAGTAGTAAAAATCATGCAGACTCAAATAGAGGAGCAATTAGAAAATTACAAGAATTCAATCCTCCAAAATGTGAGAATCAAAACCCTTACGCCTAGCCTAGCCCGTCTTCGTGGTGACCAGGCGTGGATTTTGTTCAGTGATATATTTATTGTGTTGATATTTTTTCTGTAATCATTTATTGTGTTTGTTTACAGCTGCTCAATATTCAAGTAATTTTTTACGAACTAAGACTACCAGCAACGGTACTCGTAGATTTATTTTTGGAAATATTACCTGACGAAACAATATCACTAAGGGATGAAGGAATTATGCCAGTGACATCCTGTGAGAAATACGGTCACAAACAATCGTTGAGACATTTTTTAAGCGACGAGGTAGCATTGTATGACTTGTACTGTAAAGTATGTGGTCGTGAATTATTCACTAAAATTACAGATCTATAAATGGAGAATTTCACGTTGTTTCGTTTTTGTTTAGTTCACGAAAAGTGGTGTTTTTGTTAATTAAATGTTTGTTTTTTTGTTAATGTAATAAATTCTTATTACTAAACATATTTCATATATATAAATAGTTGTTTTTTTATCTCGATATTTATCGTAATAATATACCTAAATAAGTTGTGGATGAAGTGGTGGAATGGAAACAAACCGTCAGATAACACAAATCAACGAAACGGGCAGAGTGCAAATTTTAACCACATGTTTTTTTTTACAATTTGATTTTTTGTTTGCTGGTAATGTATTCTACAATGCTTCGCGAACATGAAACTGTATTTAAATTTTACGTAGCACATGCAGATGCATGGGGCCCGTTTAAGGGTTAAAAGGTGTAAAAGAGCAAGGTTTTGTTTCAATGTCTTTGAATCTATATTGTGGGTACAATAGCGACTGATCTGACTGATACAGTAATATTATATTTTAAAAATAAACGCTAAATAAAAACAATTGTATAATTATGTTATTTACGTAAAACGTGATGCAAAAAATAATCATCACATTCATGGTACTGTAGCCTCTTCAACAAAAAATGTTTACCTTCCTTCAATGTCATAAAAATTATTAGGTGGCGGCGAAAAGGTTCTCCGAATCCAGTCGTGGATAGAGACGCGTATAGATTGCATCGTATGTCGGCGGAGGAGTCGGTGGTGATATTTTCGTCGAGTCGCCTGTGAAAACGTTTGCGTCGTCATCCTTGTTGTGCGTGGATATGCTATGTGCTCTGCGCGTCGGCAGAGGGGTCGCGTACAAAATTGGTAAAACGGCCGATGACATAGTGGCCGGCGGTGGTGGCGGCGACGACGGCGGTGGTGTAGGGACAAAAGATGGCAAGAGCGAGAATACGTTCTGCAGTGCTGGCGGTAGTCTAGTCACGTGCGCGTGCCACGACATGAACGACCACCTCACCAGTTCCATCAGCGGAAGGGTAAAATAACACAACCACCACAACCACGACAGCATAGTTCCTGCACCGTTGCTTATTTTTTTCACTTATGATGTATATTATGTGCATTAAAAAACGTCATTTTTTCAATGTTTTTATTTCATTTTTTTACAATACAATAAGTAAGAAAATAAACAATATGTACGCCATTGGTAATGTTGTGTCCTCTATGAGTCGTGCGGTTAATAATGCGAATATTGTAAAATTCGCCGTCCGTCTGTATAAAGTGTATGTTATCATGTATGCTCAATAAATGGTAGCTTGCAAAATTGTACAATCCCAGGAGGCTGATGAGTTTTGTAAAATTATCGTAGAAACACTTGTAACGGACGTCGACGTCGGGCAATTTTCCGAGTCTGATGAACAATATATCGGCGCATATAAAATTGCTTATGGACGGCGTTAAATATATGTTCACAATTACAGTTTCTCGTTCATTGATACAATACACAAAATCTTGGTCGTATATGTGCAAGGTGTTGTTCGAGAATAGAACAAATTGTGCGACATGCCGCGATAATAAAACCAAGCCCTCTCTTGTCGGTGGCTCATAACCGAATCGAAAAATGTGTATTGAACTATTATTGAAATATGAAGTCACGCGTAAAATTACATAATTTGTCATTATCAGCGCTTCATTAATTTTATGATCCAAAGGATACTTTGACGACTTTATAATTTTTGTCAAATCGTCGCTTAATTGAAGTACAAAGAAATCTGTCGCTTCGAATGCGATATGCTCGGACGCGTATTGAAATAGTATCATTTTCGTTTTGGGATTAAAATTTATATATCGCACCTCTTTTGTTAGTGAAAATGTAGATATTAGAGTCTCTTTTGAAAATATCAATACCATTCTATTTTCATAATACACCTGATTGTCGTCGTCGCTGTACGCCAAAAAAGATTTAATCATGTGGTATTGTTCGGGAAAACAATCACAACTAAAGACGTGTTGTTGCGCCTCTCCATCCAACGGCTCGATACACCTCGCCAAAATTGGCATATTCTTAGGTTCCGTAAATGTGGCTGGCATCTCGTCCCGATTAAATTCACTGTTGGACAATTGAAATTGATATTTTCGCAAAAAGAATTTTTGTTGGTAGTTTAATCTGTCGTAGTCCAGTATTTCGCTGTGAAGGTTGATGTTTTTCTTAAAGTAATTCATCAATTCAAAGTGGGTGAGACGTAGAGCCACCGATTTTAAAAAAGCCATTGATTTATCTTTGAAAATCCACTGCCGTTGTCTTTTTATCCATCTTAAATAGGTGGTATATTCGAATCGTTGTCCGCATGCTTTGTACAATTTTTGCACTTGTATAGGATCTTCAATATTATAAAATATTAACTCATGAATTTCCCAGGGCAGTGGAAATAACGGATTCATTTTGCAGTATTATAGGCGTCTGTGCTCAAGCAAGTAATTGGACAATTGTCGCGTCGCGCAAAGCTGTCACCCATTATATAGAAAATTTCAAGGTTAAAATTTCAAGATGGCCGGAATCGGGGACGGTTGTCGCCCACAGACTACGGTACGTACGATACGTATAGTAGAGGGCAGGGAAGGGGACGGTTGGCGCCGCACGTATCAGTCGGAATCGGGGACGGTCGGCGGCGGCGGCGTATCGGTCAGAATTGAGAACGGTTGCGCCGCACATGATGAAGGTTGGAATCGGGGACGGTCGGCGGCGGCAGCGCCGGTGTAGGGACAAAAGATGGCAAGAGCCAGAATACATACTGCAGTGCAGGCGGTAGACTAGTCGCGTCCCGGAACCGCGGACGGTCGACGTCCATACGTACGTATCCGTCCGGTCCGACGTACGGTACTACGTATAGTGAGGGCAGGGATGGGGGGGGGAGAGGAGTTAAGCCAGAGTATAAATGGTGCAACACAGTCCTCAATTATTCATTCGTGTCTTGAAAGTCGATTTGATTCCAAGCAATGGACTCGGCATGCGTATCCTCAGCCTTGGCCGTGGCCTCCACTTCGGCCACAGAACAGAATCCTCATCCTCCTGCGCCAAAATGTACACTAACGCACACCAAGCCGCCTCAGAAGCGTTCCATGACGCCAGACAAACTTAAAACCGTCGATCCTTCAAATATTCTACAAATAGAGCCAGGATTCGAAGATGATGAAAACGTCAACCGTGTGGATCGTGACAAGTGCAGCCGGGCCAAACGAAGACTTGTATTTACCGACGAACTGCCCCCAGCCACCACCGAACCTATTGCTCGTCCCAATCCCAATTCCAAGTTTCGTCAATTGTTGATGGACAGTACGGCACAAGGGTCCATCGCAGCCAACTCTGAAATACGCTCTGTTGTCGAAAAATTGGAGGCCTGCACCGACCGCAGCGACGAGTCAATCATCGCCACCAGGACGGATTGGCACGATTTCACGAATCGATCGATCGTGCCCATGAGACTGTCGAGCAGTATTTACGACACACTGATTCGGGAGATGGACAACGAAGCCAATGATTATTATGTGGTGACGCTGTTGTATGTCGCCGTACACCCTCTGTGCTCCCTGAGTACTGACATGAGGCCGTTGACGGGCCTGGATCCATTGCGCCTGAAGGAGAGCAACGGTGACAAATTGTGGGTGCTGAACCCGCAAACTTTTACCGCCACCAATGTGACCATGGTCGGTAAGCAAGTTGCGTACGACAATCATAACTTCTTGAGCGTGTCTTGTAATTTTCAAGAAGCCGAGCAGATTCCTCAATTGACCATCGCCAACGACGGAGTGCTACCCGGAGACTATGAAATTGCTAGTAGAGTGCAAGTGAGCAAAGCGCGATTTGCGACAAAAGTGATTACGATCGATGCGAGAAGCAAACTTTTTACCGTGCAAACGAGGGACATGACTACAAACCCTATACAGCAGGCCGACATTATGCTGGCTGAATTTACGCGGATGGGCGTTTACAACCAAACGACCTTGTTCCCTTCGATTGCCATCAAGGCGCTGATTATTCTCAAATAGAAAAGCGCTAGGTACTGTAGAATGTTGTGCATATTGTTTTTAAATTATATTTTTTGTAATAATAAACCACGTAGTCATTTTATAGTGTATTTTTGTCTCATCCTACCACATGGCAATAATGATTGTTAAAGTTATGAAAACGTGCGCTACATGACTTTGCGGCGGTGACAGGATTAGCATGTGCCTCACGGCCGTCAACGGCGGGTAGAGCGTCGAGCTAGTGCTTCGTGGCCGCGGGCCGACCGCGGAGCACACGATACGTAGTTGGTACGCCGCGCTGGCGACTAACCGTATCCTAAATTCGAGGCGATCTTGCCTGTGTGCTTATGTAAAGTTGCGATCCAGTGACAGTAGACGTCAGCAGTTGCGGTCGGTTATTACCCGGTACCCTACATTATGGTGTCAACAACTTACCGCTACTACAGTAGGAAACTTACCTGAAACAAAAAAAATTACAATTAGTTAGGTACTCGCACAAGTTGTTAAATTAATAAATAAATATTTTATTGTCATGTGTCTAGGTGTCACCAAACAGTTTCATTGTTCCATGCGATGCTCGTATTATATATTTTTATCAGAGCGATGGCGTATGAATGTGCTTCACTAGTCAGTCGTAACTATCGGGCGATTGGCGGCGGCGATGATCCGAAACTGCAGGTCAGCTTCGTCGTCACGGCGGCCGGACGATGATGGCGGCGGCGGCGGCGGCGGCGTCGGCAAATAAGCACCACCCTCTGCCGACCGACAACAGTCGAGAACCATCAGCATTTGTAACGCGAGCAAAGCAAAGCCGGTGATTTTGGTCAAAATGCCCACGTCTCTGTCGGCCAACAACATGTACACCAATACGGTGGTAGGTGCGATCAATTGAATAGTCGTGCCGAGCGATTCGATACGACCGGCGGCGGCGGCGACGCGCCTGTGGGCACCACCTACAAGAGCGCCGTCGCCGCCGCCGTTTTTGCGCGCGCTCATGACTGCGGCCGTCGTCATTTCCACCTCTTTGGCGGCGTGATTTATGAAACGTTCGTAGACGTCGTCGAGCTTTGGAGCGACTACAGCCAAACTCATCTTACTGTCCATCGTTGGCGCGGCTGCGGCTGCGGCTGCGGCGGCCTGACCGCAAACACTGAAACACTACAGCGACAGGCACTGACGCTATTGCGGCATAAAGGCAAGGTGGTGGTACGACGACCCGATCGGACCCAGCCGTTGCAAAACTCTATAGTTGTCTCAAAACTTCTAGTCCACTCTGAAGTAGCTTTGCGCAGGCGCAGACTTCGTTTTCACATACTGTGACGCGAAGCGAAACGACTTCAGAGCGGAATAAAAGTTTTGCGCAAACTGTACATTCAAAATCTTTTCAAGCGAAAATTTTATAGATTGAGGCTCATGTATGATTTTGTTTATCAGAATGAGTGAGGGTGGCGGGCGTGAGTCTTATTGGCGCCAATTCATTAGTTTTGTCGCTGCGTCTCGACGCATTATCAAATCAAGTGTTAAACTGTACTTGAATACAAAACGCAGTGCCAGATTACTTCGAGTGCCAGAGGGCAGGGAGGATTACAGACTACGGAGGGAGCACTGTAATCTATTTAACGTATTCGCCTGTCTGAACTAAAAATTGTGACACTAGTGGTATTCCTCCAAACATAGGTACCTATCCGCATTTAAACGCTGCCCACAGCGAGGACATTCTCATGTTGTGGGCGATTGGGATATCTAACTATTACACTAGCATATTTTTTCCTGCTGATGAATTCCATTATCTACATAGGTCGGATGGAATGAAGGGGGGAGGGGAGAGGGGGGGAGGAAGGGATTTGTGTGTGGGAAGATCCAGCAAGGTTATTCTCACGCTGTGCGCGGGTAGCATATCTAATCACACAAGCGTCCCGTTTCCTGCTAATGCATTCCAGTAGGTCGTATGACGCAAATAGTCGGAAAGCCAAAATGAATCTTATGGCATACACAATAAAGTCGTTTTTAGCCGGTCTCATTGCAGTCTTTGTCTCGCCTGTATTCTCAGAGTACGGGAATGAAGGGGGGAGGAGGGGGGAGGAAGGGACTTGTGTGTGGAAAGATCCAGCAAGATTATTCTCACGCTGTGCGTGGGTAGCATATCTAATCACACAAGCATCCCGTTTCCTGCTAATGCATTCTAGTAGGTCGTATAACGCAACTAGTCGGAAAGCCAAAATGAATCACAATAAAGTCATTTTTAGCCGGTCTCATTTCGGTCCTTGTCTCCTCGCCTTTTTTTTCGGAGCACGAGCGGCCCGCGTCGCCGTAAACCCATGTTCTATCTACTATCTAGCATCAGCTCGAGTTGCACTGTGGCAACCGACCATGCACATGTAGGAGTGGACCCGGGCCGCATTCGGCAACACGCACTCCATGCAACGTACTTGCAAACAGGATAAATATAAAAGAAAACAAAGTTGCATAAAAAAAATATTTTAATCAATTTTTTATACCATTTCTTACAATCAATTTTATACAAAGATACTTTTTAACCAATACGAAATTTACCATTTCTTACAATCAGTTTTATAAAATAATACTTTTTAACAAGTAAGCACCTCGTCGTTGTTCACATTTATACTGTCAACTCGTGAGTACTGCGCGCCTTATCGCCGGGTAGTACTGTAGTTCTTGTACCGATGCTTATTTTTTTTTCACATCATCAATAAGTATGAAAGAATGCCCGTTTGCCCGACTCCAACACGACAGAATGGTGTGCCGGTTCGATGATGTTACCGGCGAGCACACGATCGACGGCCAGTCATGTACGTTCGATTTGGGAGGCGCAATATACAAACGGGTGGATCTCGACAACTCGGATCTCATCGTCGCCGTAGAGTCGTACGACCGCAACACTGTGAGTGTCACGAAACCTCTGCCGAGGCCCGACGAGGCTCGACTGCTCGGCTGGCGTGAGCTGATCGCCGAGGGCCGAGAAGTCACCGGTTTTCTGGCCACTTTTAAGCTGCTGGTCGACGAGAGTCGCAAGATACACGCCGCGCTCGGCCTGTACCCGAGACCCACGAGTTTTTTCGACATTTGCCTGCCGCAGACTATCGCGGGTCGCGGCTCCGTGCAGTTTCTACGACCGGTGCACTACACCGAGAACGCTCTCCGTTTTTATCGGGAACTCAACGATACATTTCTGAGACTGTGCCGCGAGGCGAGCGCCCAACTGCGGTCCCCGAACGTGGCGTTCACATCGCAGCTGCCACACGGCGACAATTGGTCGACGATGTTGTGGCTCAGCGGGAGAGGAAAGAAACACGGACGCAATCAAAAAGTGTGCAATTTAGACTTGCTCAAGCGCCGGCCACCCGAAGGTCTACGCTGCGGGGCGGCCGGTCGCGGCGCGGCTGGTCGCTGCCGGCACGAGGCACTGCTCACCGAAGCCGCGTCGGCGATAGGCGCCAGCGAACCGATGCCCGAGCAGACAGTGTGCGTCAACACCGTAGAACTCGTGCTGGACGAGGCGGGAGTGACGCACGAGTGTCGCCTCACGTTCGAGGGTTCGCGAGACTTTTTCGCCGTACTCGGACGCACCGACATCATGCATACGGTTCTCTGCTATCCCAATGTCTTGATGAACGCTCTGTGGCTAGAAGACTTTGACAGATTGCTCGACAGACTCGTGTCGCACTGCGGCGGCGACCGACAACTCACATGATGAAGGTGTGGACCCGCAAGAGTCGACATGTAAAACTTGCAAGCAGGAGCAGAGCCGATCTCGCTGCGGTCCTTGTTAAGCCTGTATTCTCAGAGCACGGGCGGCCCGCGTCGATGCCAACCCATGTTCTATAGACTTTGCACTGTGGCAATCGACAAGTACAAATGAGCAGCAAGGCGAGATTTGCGAGAAAATTAATCACGATTGACGCGAGAAGCAAGCTCTTTACCGTACTTTTAACGAACTCCATCCAGCAGGCCGACATTATGCCGGCCGAGTTTGCGCGGGAGTTTACGCGGATGGGTATATTATACAATCGAATAAAAGCGGTAGTACTGAAGCCCGTCCCCGTTCCATCATTGGCCATAAGCGGGGACAGTCGGCGTGGGCGGACGACGGTACGTATAGTAAAAGGGTACGGAAGTGGGGAGGAGAGGGGGGGGTGGCAGAGTATAAATGAGGGCAACGCAGTCCTCAATTATTCATTCGTGTCTCGACAATCGTTTTACACTACAGTACTACAGTATAAATGTGAACACTGACATTTATTGTTGGTAGTTGGTAGTACGTTTAGCAAACAGCTCCCTATCAACATTAAAGTTTTTTTTAATTAATAACAAAGTATTAATAGCAAAACCCTGATCCATTGATGAAACAAATTGGTGACGTTTCGGTTGTTCTCGCAGAGGAATATTTGATCAAAATTTGTATTGAAACAGTAACGTGAACTTTGGAGAGTGGATTGGAGAGTGGAAAACCTTTTAAATAGTGTAGAGTGTATCTAGTGAGTGACGAGTGACGTTATTTTCTGGACTTTCAGCCAATAACTTTTTTCAAGTGTTATCATGAACATACCAACAATTAGATACATAATTGACATTGATGGGTTTCCAGTTGGAAAAGAAATTTACTATAAAGAAGTCGGTGTATACGACTTATACAACAACCATGTAGAATTATTTCACGTACAATTACCTACATGGTTGTTGTATGAATATAAACAATCAAAAACGATCACGTATTGCCAAAAAAAAATACACGGTTTAGAGTTTAAAAATTATCCGGAAGATATAAATTATAGCACGTTTATAAAATTAATAAAAAATATGGACAAAAATTCTATTTATACTTGGGCATACAAAGGGGGAACTGTTGAAAAAAAATTGTTAACTTTTTTAGGTTTTTCAATGTTTAATTTGGAAGATGTCGGTTGTCCGAAATTAGAAAAAATCATAACACAATTAAATTTATTAGATTTAAAAAATTGCTCGAGACACAACTGTTTCAAAAATACATCACGCATTTGTCATTGCAGTGGTGTAGAAGTGCGCGTATTTGCTTCCTGGGTAAAAAATACTTTTTTGTTTAACTAATTTTAAGAAATGTTTTATTAATAAGAATAATTATAAAAAATTTATTGTAAGAAACGTTTATATTTAAAATAAATATTTTATGTAACTTTGGAATTCTCTCCCACATCATATTCGTAATAGTACTTCACTTTACTCTTTTAAAAAGCAACTGAAACTTTATTATTTTTCCTTAAGTCAAAACAAGTAAGTTTTTGTTTTTGTTTTTTTTTCTTTTAATTTTAATTTCTGCACGTAGAACTAGCATCTATTAAACTATTTGTATAGTTAATTTAGGAAG
>DVYY01000005.1:0-13220 GCA_018236425.1 Emesis temesa temesa
CCCCAAAGTAAGCAAATTATTTGCTTCTGGTATGGGTGTTAGGCAGCGATATAAATACATAGAAAAGCATATATGTATAAATACCCAAATATATTTAATCAACACCCAAACCCAGAAATACAAACATCTATGCTCATCACACGAATTTGTATGCCTCTGCTGGAAATCGAACCTGGCCTCGTCGATCAGCTGTCAGGTTCGCTAACCACTCGACCAACCGAACCGAAACTTCCCACTAAAGTGGGATATTTCATTTCAAAGTGAACTGTAGCTAAGCATTGATTTTTAAGCTAAGAGTTCAAATGAGAGAAGATATTAAACATTTTTAGAAAGTTAAATTTTTAACACGATTACCGATATTTGATCCATCGACCATTAAAAAAGTTTCCGTCGCGTTTTTGAACTTTTACTTCCTAAAAATCGATTTTCATTTAAGGCCCTTGGTATGAAAAAAATATGAGTAGTCAAATCAAGTGGTTGAATGAACTCGTTACGTTTTGTGCGCAACCAATTTTGCGCATCTTTCACTTTTAAACCGTCAGGCTTACATGCGTAAGCTGTCACGTACAACAGTATTTTATTTCTTGCAACTAAAATCTTAAGAACTTGACAAAGAAAAATCTCCACAATGGAATCTGAACCCACGACCTTGCCTTTGACCGGTATGCGCTTACCTAAAATATGTTTTTTACACTTCTTTCAGATAACTTTTAGATTGATTTACCGATTGATTCAAAAACTAATCAGCTCTTTGACTTTGTTAACTACGTTAAATGACTTAAATTGCAACAAAATGGGTTAATCCGTTAGGGAGAAATCGTTGGAAAAAAAATTGATAATGAATGATTTAGTGGTAGTCTTTTAAGTTATTCTAGTTTTCCTGTCACGACTGGAGCTGTGATTGACAGACACCCACCCCTCCCTTGCATCGTGTTTCACACATTGTGCAATAGCGCTAACATCTAACCGAAAACAAGGCGGGACAGGTACTGCGTAAAAACGGGTAAATTACATAACTGAACAGTGATTCAAAAATGGTACAAACAAAAAGATTCAGGTTCCCTGTGGATGATTATTTTGTGCAATCCGTGTTTTTTTACGTTAAATATTATTTTAAGGGACACATTCTGATTGAAATGTTAAAAAAACAACAACAACTTTGACCACTCTCAGCTCGTTTGATCTATGCCCTAAGCAAAATAATAATATAAAAACATATTTCTGTGTTTTTTACATAATCTATAATAGAATTTCATTTGATTTATATTTTATTTGTATTTGTGAAAAATAAAACATGTTTTCAGCTAAAGCTTTTGGTGAACAACCTTCTTGCTCTCATCATATTAGTATCGAAGAAGAGCAATTTAGCACAAAATCAAAACCACAATGTGGACAATCCGGTACACCATAAATTATTATACTTTTTAATATCAGTTTAATTTTTTTTATATCTTACAATTTCTACAAATATATACAAGCTACATAGGTATTTCAGCTTTTATGTGTGAAAATATTTTTTTAAATTTGTCTGGTATTTTCAGTTTCACCACGAAGGAAATCTACAGCTTCAAAAAGGCAAAAAATAGTGAACTATATATTATGAGTGATTAAGGATAGATATGCAGATTCCAGAAAAAAAAACAATACAACAAGCTGAGCATATTTTAGGGACTGCAATGATGGATAAATATCATCAGTTGCCTCAGCAGGCCAGAACATTTATCCACATGCAACTCAAACATGTAAACAAAAACAAAATGGCAAGACGTTTTAGTCTTGATGAAAAGTTGTTGGCTTTATCTTTAATGAAACAAAGTCCCAAAGGATCAAAAATGTATAGTCATAACAATCAGTTTTAATACTCTCTGTGTAGACGAGAATTTTTTCTTGTCTCATAAATAACATTAACATTTCAAATTTAAAATGTTTTTTTCGCACAAAAAGTAAAAGTAGCTTACATGCCTGTTGCCGCTACCTGTTTATATCTAATCACATTAATGCCTTTATAATGTTCATGAAGACTAACTGCCACTTAAAGACTTTACTAATGGTTTATTTTCTTTATATTAAGAATAAAAAACAAGTCTGTATGGACTGACAATCTTAAACTAACAATTTAATTTTATGTTTATTCTAATGTGTTAATTTATATTCTTTCAGGTACAATCCCTCATTCAACAATGGAGACCACTGCAGAATTTGTGGAATTTATTTAATAGTGTGAACGGATATCCAGGTGGTGCTCAGAGAGGCAAATTAAAGAAAGCAGTCAAAAATGCCTCCGAACATTTTGAATTTTGGCGTAAAGCTATAAAAACAATTAAGAATGCGAAATTTATAGACAAAAATAGTAAGGTCGCAAAACAAAGAGGAATTAGAAATATTAGTGTACCATAACCATCTTTGGAGGGTTGGATTACCACTTTAGAAAGTTTCATTAGGATGAGCAAGTTATTATTTGAAAAATATAATGTGGACTATTTCTATCCTCGGTTTGTTAATCAAGACCCTCTTGAAAAATTTTTGGGCGCGATTATAGAAATGTTAACCCAAATCCTCATTTATATATTCCTTTAAATCACTAATGCTCTCAAATATCCTAAGCCCTCATTCTCGCTTCTCAAATTGCGAAGAGGATAAAGGAGACACAATTCTACAAAATAATATTCTTACTATTTTCAAGGACAAAGTAAAAGAAATTGAAGTAGACAAAGAAAATATAGATTCGAATTGTATCTCAACTTCATCCAAATCGTATGCTTTTACGGGTCAAGTGATTATGTAGAAACTGAGAGTCCACTCCTCAGCATATACGGCAGGCTTTATATGCCGTAAAATATGCAAATCTACAAATTGCAAGGAATGCATTAAAACATATATCTCTCAAAATAATGAAAGTATACACAAATATATAAGATATAGAGAATACAGTTCCTTAAAAAATAATAACTTGTTGTATACAAATGAAACTTTTCTTAGAATTTATTCTATATGCATGCATCCACAATTGTTCATAATTTTTTACATACTAACTATTGATGAAAGAATATGCACAAAACTTAAATTCATTTAAAAAAAAAAATTAATAGAATCTTTCGGATGCATCCAACATAAAGAAACAATTAAAGAACTGTTTCTGAAATATCTCATACGATTGCAAGTGCATAATTGGTGCAATATTATTAACAAAATATTTAAAGGTGGTATTGAAAACAAATACGTACTTAAGATGGATACACTCCAAAAATTAGCGTATGAAAAATATGTAGCTCTAAAAGTGAAAAATAAAAAATATTTTTTCAATAAATAAATACGATTATTTTTGCATTTTTATTTTGAACCAAGATTAAAACATTTTATAATTTATACCAAGTATAGACAATTTCCGAGGTTTGCACGACCCAATTTATCGATAACGTAAGTACGTCCCTAGAACTTTGGCAGTTCGATATTATTCACATCACTTCACATATCCGATCGTAGCGACATTTCGCTGACACGGCAATAGAAGGAAACTACTGTTTGATTCACTGTCGTATCTGTACTAGTACATATATATTAACTTACCAACAACCATTATCAATCGCGACCGTAGTGGGGGCCACAGTTGTATGAGTAAATTATATATGCCTGTCTCATTCGATACGTATTTCATTAATACCACAGTAAAAAATTAAATAACTTGAATCTTTTTTGTCCATTTCCCAATATAACTATGCTAAATAAAACACATTTTAATTTTCTTTTTAAATAATTTAAAATCTTTTAATATGAAATTAATGATCTGTAATAAAATAATGCAGTCTAGCAAGACCGTCAATTCTCTAAGGGTTAATATCAATCAGTGTTGCAAGTTTAAGAAGTTAAGTTCCAGTTTATACGGCAATCTGAACTTAAAATATAGTACTCTGTAAAATTATACTATACTTGTGCCATATTATACGAAAATTTCAATGTTAGTTAAATTAGCCTAGCGAGAGTCATCTCACTCTCTTGATAAAAAGTGATAGCCATTACTTATAGACACCAAAAATGTTAATGGTGCGTTTTTATACGTGCGATAGGCTGTTGGGTCGTCAAATGCATTAGCTTACGGCTTCCTTACCCTCCAAACTAAGACAAGACAGTGACAAATATTGACGCTGTTGTTATGGGAATGTGAAAGGTAGTGGATGCCATGCCCGCGCGAGACATTGAAGAACTTTACTTTATTATAGTAGTCACGATAATAGCATATTTGGCCAATCGTACGCCTTTTAAGAATTTTCTGACAAATTAGCAAATTGTGTATACTTCGAAGAGGAATGAACGATTATTACAATGATACTATATTTAACAGTGTGAATTAAAATTCAGAAATAGACATCTTTATATGTTGTGTATTTTAAGAAAAGACTTCAGGGATTTAGCAATAAATACATTTGAATTGTGGTATTGAGGCACATGATATAGAAATTTTATAAGAAAGATACTGACAGTGTGTAACACACTCTCAGTATCTTTCTCACAAAATTTCTTTTTGAGAGAGCATTAAATTGATTTAACTACTATCGCACGGAATATTTCAAAGTATTTAATTTTTGGTTGTCTGTTAATTCCTAGTTAATTTGATCCATTATTTAGTTCTAAGGAGCACAGAACTCCCTGGGTCCGCTAGTATTTTTATATAAGAAAGTAGAAATATGGTAAACGATCCAATAAATATGGCAGATATTACTTTTATAACGGCAACCCTGAAGTTACAAGTTCCTGTTTTGTTTTTGCTTCCGCACGCAAACTTTTTCTTGTGATAAGTTTATTTTGCTAGTTGCTTATAAATTTCTCGTTTTTCGGTCTTTTCCTACATGAAATACGTAGAGTTGAGCATCCTGCTCCTCCGTATTAGTGTTTAGCGCCAATCCTAAAGTTATTCGTGAGATATTGACTCTTTATCACTTAGTGACTGTTGATTTTCGTTTTCTGTTAAACATGAAAGAAAATCGTAGAAAGTGTTTGAAGTGTGGGAGTTCACCTTGTGAGGATCCCAATATAACTTTGCATCGTTTTCCCAAGCCTGGAACTACAAACTTCGTTCGGTACGTATCCTTTAAATTCCAAGCTCCTCCAACAAAATAATACCTATAACTTAACCGATCTATGTAATAAGTTGGTGTTGTGTGTACTTTTCTTTGTGCTTCAGATGTAGGAAAGTATAGTATAGGGTAGATTGATAAGGTTCACAGAGGTTCTTTGAGTTCATGTTTGAATTACGTCTTGTATGCCCAGTAACAATTTGCCTACCATTAACATCTCTAGTGTCTCTTCCTATTAGGAGAACCATCTGTTTGCTTGCTATCCTATAATATAAAAATAAAAAAAATTGGTTATCATGATTTTTAGTTCAATATTAAAAAAAAGTATGGGGCTTATTGATTGAAGATAAAGATTTGTCTTGTACTGTTATTCTTTGATAAACATGGAGATATTTTAAACAAACCTCTTACACATTTCTTAGTTTTCTCTAGTTCTACATAAATAAACCTCACAAGTTAATGTAAATTGAAGTATGATTTTTTGTTATTTAATGTTACAGATGTGAATTATGGGCAAAATACTGTTTCCCTCATGAATCATGGTCTTCGCCTAAATTTCACGAGCAATTATATTCTGAACACAGAATGTTATGCACAAAACATTTTAAAAAATCCTCATTTATGGACAATGCTGGTAAAAAGCTATTCAGATTTGCAGCTCCAGATACAGAATGTGATGAGGTGAGTTCATTCAATATATTTAAACATATTAGTTTGTTACTAAAATAATGACTGTTTTTAGGTATTAACCTAGAAACAGTCATTATTTTAGAAATAATTTTTCAATACATCTTTAATTACAAATACAATCAACTTATAAAAATTCATTACTTTTAGGCCAATAAACATCCAGAAAATTGTTCTATTGTAGAACCGTTAGCTGAAAATCCAAATATTTTAAATTCGAGCGAGCCACTAGCTGGAACATCAACAGGGACAATAACTGAGAGACGTTTACCTATACCACAAAATACAATACCATTACTAACAACAATTAATATTGCTAGTAAAAGTAGTGAAAGAGAAAAAAGCCTTTTGATTAGATATAAAAATCTATCAAAAAAGATTTATCGACTCCAAAAAACCACAAAAAGGTTAAAAAATAACACTTTTATGAAAGTCATCAATGATGATGAATCAGTTTCAAAATTTTTAAAAAGTAAGATATCTCCTTCATTTGCTTTGTTGCTACAAGGAGAGTTACAAAATTTCAAAAGACAATGTAAAGGGCGAAGATGGACAGACGAATCAAAAATTATGGCCCTACGTCTTTTTAAACGATCACCAACTTGCTATAAACTGTTGCGAAGATTGATTTGCTTACCAACTCCAAGCACCTTAAAATCATTACTCAATAAATTTCAAATGAATGTGGGAATAAATAACCAAATATTTAATGTTTTGAAAAAGACAACAAGCCAACAGACACCCTCAGAAAGAGAATATATTTTGATGTTTGATGAGATGTCAATTAAAAAAAACTTATATTATAATAGAAAAGAAGACCTCATTGAAGGATTCCAGGATCATGCAGAGCAAGGAAGATCATCCCAAGTGGCATCATATGCGCTTGTGTTTATGGTTGCTGGATTAAGAAAAAGAGTAAAGCAACCTGTCGCATACTATTTTTCAGCAGGTTCGGTAACTGCTGATAGACTTGCAGTTCTTTTAAAGGAGGTATGAGCTTAAATAGTATTAAACGTACTAATGGCCTAACTTTTGAAAAAAAATACCAAATCTTTAATATAGTATTGATTTCATAAAAAAAATGTCTACCTCGTAAGAAAATACGAAAAGAAAATATGATATTTATACTTTAACTGAATACTTACCTATACTATTGCTTTAAAAAAAATAAAGGCTTTTAGCATTATTATTTAAAAAAAATATTATTGCAGGTCCTTTTTCAATGCTTTGATGTGGATATGAATATTGCTGCTACAGTATGTGATTTAGATGGTGTAAATAAAAGAGCATTAGGCATATTAGGAGCAACTGTAGAGCAACCTTATATTAACATTGCTGATCAGGAAGTTGTTACTCTGTTCGATACACCACATCTGTTAAAATGCTTTAGAAATTTGTTCATGAAGTATGACATAAAATGTCCAACAGATATAACTTCAAATGATAAAAGTGGATTCGGTAAGTCTTTTTATGGTACTAAGACAATAATTATGTTCTAATGTATATTTAATATTCTAAACTTAATATATTTATATGAAGTGAAATAAAATAAATCACAACAGAATATGTATATTACAAGAAATAATGATATCCAGATATCCAGTTCCAAAATATATTTCTAAATGTTTTTGTTACATGCACACATAACAATATGATTGCTGTAAAATTACTATCAGAAATTACACACTGAGGAGATAGAGTGAAAGAAACTCAATAAATGAGATTGGATGCTATTTTATTAAATATATGTCAGTATTTGTATACCCAAATTACCATCAAATAATTTATTTACTTTAGGGTTAGATTAACTTGGGTAATTTGTCTAGTGGTGTTTATATATGTAGTGCAACCTGTTTAGTTTCTGTAAAACTTACAAAAGACAGAGACAATTCAGTTTTATATACATACACATGTATATAACATGATACATATTTGATTTATTAAAATTTAAATAATATTGCACTAAATCATTATAAATCATATTGACATCTCCCTCTACTTAGTTAATGTTAATTTAAAAGCCTAATACTAATTCAAGACCTGAGGCCTTAATATGATAAGTTGTAAATTTTAAGCTAAACTGCAAAACAAATTTACAATTTTAGTCAAATTTCATTTCACTTTACACAAAACAGTTGAAACATCAGTTATCACTAATTGACCTCTTTCTTCCAAAAATAATAAATGTAAATGAAGGTAAATAATATATTTTACTGTTATAGGTATTGCTAAATGGAGTCACATTAAACAGTTTTATGAATTGGATAATAATAATCCAAACTTTGTCTTTGCTCCATGTTTAAAACAAGATCATTTAAACCCCAACACCAAACAAAAAATGAAAGTTAAGCTGGCGGCTCAAGTCTTAAGTCATTCAGTTGCAGCTGGGATGTATGCAAAGATATCACAAGGTACCAACTACTTTTACTTTTACTTACTATGTAAAATTTCATACTCTTATTTTATTATATTATTAATATTATTTAATTTAATTGTTAATAAAAATAGATCTCACCCATTGTCTTTACAGGAGCTGTCAAAAGTGGAAATATTTATTTTAATCAATTTACCCTGTGTTTATTTGATCGCCTTTTTAAAGAATAGATCAACTGCTTTGTTGTTAGACACCTCAAAAGACGATAAAAGACGATATACATATCAATGACGTCAATACTGCCTTTATTAAGCTTTTCTTACGCGTTTCTTTAAATAGGGGAGTTTTAAGTTTTAACATAAATTTAGAATTTGAAATCTAATATATTTTTTGTGTATTTATAGGAGAGCTGCCAGTTGAAGCTGTCATTACTGCAAACATTTTATCAAGAATAGATAAATTATTCGATGCTGTCAATGCGTCAACACCTGACCTAAGAAGAGGGAAACAATTGGCAACAAATTTGAAACAGACCACAGGACATTTAGACTATTTTAAGGATATGAAAATATTTTTCAAAAAAATTGAATTTCTGGGATGCAGACGCAAACCCCCTTCTCAAGATGGATGGGTTTGGACCTTAACTGGCCTAGAAAGAGTGTGGAGGAATTTAACAACAAAGCATAAAGTAATAAAAAGCTTAGCGACCAGGAGGTTACAGCAAGATCCACTAGAAAATTTATTTGGTTGTGTTAGAGCCAATTGTGGTTCTAACACAAATCCTACAGCTGGCCAGTTTGTGTCAGCTTTAAAAACAGCTGTCCTTAGCAACCTATCCCACACAGGAGTAGGTAACTGTGAATTGGATGAGAATACGGCGATATTAGATAATTTTAAAACTTTGTTCACGTCAGCCACAGACCTACGCACAGATGAAAGTAAGGTTATTGATATAGAAATTTTACAAAGCTTCGAAAACATGAGTGATGATGAATTAATAAGAAATGAGGGGGAAATGCAAGCTTGTGCGTATGTCTGTGGCTTTATTGTCAAAAATAACCCAATTGATTGCAAAAATTGCAAAAAAGCCTTTTTGTGTGACACACAACAAAATACACATATTTTTGTGGAGTTTAAAGAAGAAAGTGATATAAAAAAATCACTAAATTATGCCTCAAAAGATTTAATGTTGTGTGTGGAAAAAAGTGCTTCATTAATAAATAATTTATTGGAAAATGAGGCATACAAGAAAAAAATAAGAAATGTTGTACAAGAATTACTAAGAACCTCTATAAATTATGATTTTCTTAATAAATGTGTGGAACACAAAGAGTCCAATATTAATTATTTAATATTAAGTATTTTTTACATAGTCATAAAGAGGTTTTGTAACGTTAAAAATCGAGAATTTGCCTCAGAGGCTTCTGCTGCAGCATTAAAAAAGAAAATTGAAATTGTTATGCACAAATGAAATTTATATCAATAATTTAAAAAAAATGTACTTATGATTTATCCTGTATCTCAAATTTATTTATTTAACATTTGGTATTGAATGACTTCTAGCAAAACATATAAATTTAATTAAAAAACCATGTCTTAAAATATGTGTAAAAATATTTTTTTTTTATTTAACTAAAAATAAAAGTAACAAAGAAGTTAAAATGTTGAAGAGCATCGAATTTACCTTTTTTTAATTTCATAAGTTGGCAAGCAAGCAGATGGTTCTTCAGACGGAAAGAGATGACCATCGCCCAAAGACACCAGATATGATAACGGTGTTTGCTGTTCTTATACATGTGCGATGTTGGTATGCAACATGCCTAAGTTTACCTGCTACCTAACCCTCAAAACCGGAATACGACAGCGACGGTCACTGTAGCTATCTATTAAGTAATTGTTAGCTAATAAGTTCGTGTAGCTAGTGGTTTAGATAATAAAATTTGAATTTTAAGTTTTTAATCAGTTAAAAATATAAATATTATCTTTTTTGCGCTGTTAAAAAAGCGGTCGCAAAACGGAATATACCGGTTGGTTTTTTTTATTTTAATTTAAACTTATTTTTAGTAGAAAATATGCAAAGAAAAGAAAATATTTTTACTTTTATCAGATAAAATTAGACTTACGGATTGATGTTATATTTATTAAACCACTAGCCTACACGAATTTATTAAGAAAATCAAAAATTTTCCTACGCCAGTCTGTCTAAGGACAGGTTAATTCGATAGTGTTCAACGTTTTAAAGTCTTCGTATGTTACTTGCTTAGTAAGAGCAAAACGATATTTTTATACACATTAAAAGGTTTTTTAGGTTAATATGTTATGATAGATCACAAAATAATAAATGAATAAAATTGAGAAATAAGGCAAATGCGGGGGGTCCATTTTTTTATTTGTAATTGTTCATATGTGTAAATTTGGATTAAGGAGATACTTATGTTAGTTAAACTCTTTCTTTACGTTGTTTCACTAGTTGTCAGATATTTTTATTATTTATAGAGTCAAATCCCCGGTGGAGCGAACTTTGGAGTATTTATTTTTCACTAAAAAACACGACTTGTCTGAGTTGGAATATGTGTCCGATTTACCAGTAGCTTGTTGATTTATGTTATCATAAAGCCTAATACTCCTTGCTCCTCAGGCTACCCTTTAAGTATGCTCCTTTTGAATTTTGTTATACTCTCAAACGATTGTATACTAGGACTGTGAAAAAAAAATCTCAATATATGTAATTCTATCATCTTGTTATCGCTCAAACTTAAAATGCCAAATGTACTAACATAAAGTGAAACTAATTATAGTAAGTCCTTAATCCATGTCTGCTTTCATGTTATCAATTTATATGTCGTTTAGTTTTTACTCACTTGTGAATTGACAATAAGGGCATATTTTTTCTTATGTATATAATACAATAGCAAACATGAGAATAGTTCAGACGGAATCAGATATATTGGCCAATAGTCTCCAAGGATGTTACATTGTTTTTTTTTGTTATTTTTTTTTACTATGCATGTGATGCATGTGGTATTAAGTACAACATGCATAAGTTAGCCGGCTATCTTAACCTCTAAACTGGAATATGATAGTCACAAGCGTTGATGTTATGTTATGTTTAGTCGAAATAAGTTGTTATAAAGAATAAATCCTGGCGAGAAGTTAGAAAGTTTTAGAGGTAACAGTTTGGAAAAACTTTGCCCGAGAGAATAGTCGATGGTTTATTCTTACAAGGGAATCTGGGCCAGCATTATGGGAGACATTAATATTCCAATATTTTTTTAAAAAATTAAAATGTATATGGTAAATAATCCTTACGTGATAGACATATGTCCCGTTTTCATCCGGGCTCTTTTCGAAGAAAAGGTCAACTGCCTTACTGCTAGGTATCTCTTAAACGGCGAGAAAGGGCTAATAGGTGTCAACAACATCTTGATTACTTCGAAGTTGAGACTTTTTTCTACAACTCGCCCTGGTCTTGTTACCATGTCATACCTTTCCTGCTACAATAGCGTCAGTGCTTGTCGCTCTCATGTTATGGTTTGGAGGATGAGGTAGTTAGTAAACTTAAGTATTTGGAAATTTATCTTTGCCACACGGATTGCAACATACCATATTGCGCATCTGGTTTTTATAAGCGACGGATTTTTGTTTCCATCACTTTGTTTGCTATTCTTCGGTATATATATATATGTATATGAAAAATGGCTTTTTGTATTCCTGTAAAATAATGTTCTTATATTACACAGCATACATAATTTATTTTAACTAAAAAAAAAAACTTGGCACCATTTTCGTTGCGACTTAATTTGTTAATTTGCACTTGTCAATATGTAAGTGTATATTACAATTGATGTAAACATATTCTCATTTTCATTTGTATCAAAGATAATAAATCGATTTATGACATCAGTTTTTGTTTTATTATACCTCTATTAAATACTAACGAACAATAAAAATTAAAAGCCAGCCTTTCCAGGTTCAGTCTAATTATTGGGGGCCACACAGAGATGGCGCTAATTACGTAGTCTCGAGTAGCATATGCGAAGTTAGCTTTCTTCTGCGTTAGTAGTATATGTTCTGTGGTCTAGACAGTAGATGAGCAGACGCTAAACAGCTGACGCCTGCGGCCTGACAGCTGTTTGTTTACATTTTGCAGTTTCAAACATTTCAAACTTGACAGCTTTGCAAAATAACAACTTCTCACGGAAATATTTTAAGTAATAAATATATTTATTTGTTCTGTAAACTTTCCCAATTTGTGTTGTTTTATAGTTGCACTAAAAAAATAACAACTAATACATTTTTGTGATCAATGGCGACAGAAGATACTAATGAAAATGATAAAGATTTATTTATAAATCCAGAGAATATTTCATTTCTAGATGTAAATTTTGATAATTCTTTTGTTTTACAAGATTCGCTTACCTATGTTAAAAAACATGTTGAAGAGACCGAAAATGTGTTTAAATATAACAAAAGCAAATCATATTCCAGAAGCATACCCTTAAACGAAAAAAACGAGACACAGATAAATTTCGTATTATCTGAACAAATAATCCAACTATCTCAAGTTACTAAACATCAGCGCTCTTTTAAAAAAAAACTTCAAAACTGGGGCTTACCGAAGAACATTACCAGAAAATATGAAGATAAAAACATAACAGAAATGTTTGATTGGCAAGTCGATTGTCTGGGAAATCCAAAAGTGTTACTAGAAGGTAGGAACTTGGTTTACTCGGCACCAACTTCAGCAGGTAAGACTTTAGTTGCTGAAATTTTAACAATAAAAACTATATTAGAGCGACAAAAGAAAGTTGTATTAATACTACCGTTTGTGTCTATAGTTAGAGAAAAAATGTTTTATTTACAAGACATCTTATCATCATCTGGTATTCGAGTAGAAGGATTCATGGGATCGCAATCTCCACCAGGGGGTATAAAGGCTGTTCATTTAGCAATTTGTACTATAGAAAAAGCTAATAGCCTTATAAATAAACTCATAGATGAAGGTGCCTTATCAGACTTGGGAGCTATTATTGTTGACGAATTACATTTGTTAGGAGATCCACACCGAGGTTACATACTTGAACTTC
>DVYY01000006.1:0-12674 GCA_018236425.1 Emesis temesa temesa
CTTCGCGCGCGACTCATTTCTAATACGACAGTTGTCCAGGATTAAGTATTAGAATTAATCGAACGTGACGCCTGTCTAAGCGCGGAAGAGAATTACCGCCGCCCGCCCAACCGCCGTCCGCCCAACCGTCGCCCGCCCAACAGTCATCCGCCCAGCATCATAGCACATGACTCACTTCTAATACGACATTTGTCCATGTTTAAAGTATACAGCGAGACGTCCGCATCGGTATAACAGACGACGTCGTGTCGGTGTGCCCGAGCATGTCGAAAATCTCACGACTCAGTTTATGAGGTGCAGCTAGATAGAACCATGGATAGAATATAGAACAACAGCGACGCGCGGCCGCCCGCTCGTGCTCCGAGAGCAATAGTATGTACAGGCGAGACAAGGACCGCAGCGAGACGGGTTGTAATCTTGCCATCTTGCTTGCGAGTACGTTGCATAGCCGTCACCTTGGCAAAGAGATACTTTTTAGGTCGACGGCGACTCACTGTGCAGCACGACTTGCAAGGCAAAACATGGGGTCGTAGCGACTGTGGACCGTCTGTACTCTGTTTTTTTTACCGCCTGGGTTCGCACCTCGATCGATCGCACTCGATCAGGACGCATCGACAAAAAAACACACACCAGCGGCGGCGGTCGCTTGTGGGGTTTTGATAGGGTCGTCTACTTGACCGCTACGTGAACACTGCTCGAGCCCGCTATGACGAGGTAGCATCCGGAGCCGCTGCAGTTGAGTGAACCAAGCTCTTTCCCGTCTTTCGCCGTCAGCTGAAGTTTGCTGTCGGTGACGGGTTTTATGATAAACCCGTCGCGCAGTGGCACCGCTGAACTTGAGTCGACCATAATTTTGTTGTAAAAGAACACGGCCGATCCTTGCACGTGGTGCCGCGCATCGACTACGAGCACGTTCACGGTGAACGTCGTTTTGCCGAGGCCGATAGTGTACTCTTTGTTGATGGGCACTTTGATGGGAACCGACACACTCATGTCGAACGGAGGCGTTTTGTCGATGGCCGCTTTCACCAATGTGTCGTAGTGTTCGGGCGACTTAACCATGGCCTCTAAACGTTTGCATACACTGCTGCCGCAGAAGCCCACGAGCACGGCTACGATCACGACGACAAAAAGCGCGAACCACAGGCGCATCTTCTTATATTATCATTGATTGCATTTGATCGGTCACTATTATTGTGAAAAGTAGACAGATACGAGATAGCGTTCCTTCTCCTCGAGCGAGAGAGCTGTGAAGGCGGCGCGGTCGAGTTTCCGCAAAAGGGAGACCAACCGAGGAAACGTTATCATTTTTCTTTCGTTCGCCGGCCTTTTGGCATAGATATCGTACAGAGTCTGCGGCGACGGCAACTCATCGTTCTCCAAGAGACGCGCGTATTCGGTGATAATGTCTTGCAGATTAAATTCATTCATTTCAGATCCTTCCTTATACATACGTCGTGCGGTCGAAAGCTCGCCGCACGCTCGTGATCGTAACGGTGTTTGAGTTCCGTCACGATCTTCCAACTGTCGACGACCGCGGGCTTTGTCGTAAACAGGTGCGTTGTCCACACGGAGATGTTCCGATGGGCAAAGCCGAACGTCAGCTCGAGCACGCGCGCCTTGAGGTCACCGTTGACGTACACCCTGGAGCCGGCCGGGATGAGGCGGCGGATCCGACGCCGCACGTATTCCAATGAACAAAACCCTCCGATGAACGAGTATCCGTGATAGTGCTCCGCCCAGCGCACCGTGGCGGCTTCGGTGGGCGTCAACTCCGATTTAGGTTTGTGGGGGAACAACACGAATGCGTGCGTTTGTCGGTCGCGGTCGACGCCACACTCTAACACATTCACGGCCTTTAAAATCATCGGCCGCCCCTTAAAAACGAAACCCTGAACGTCTATAATAAAGTCGCTCATTATAGGATCGTGTCGTTACAGACAATACTCTTATTACGTCTGCAGCTAGACCCCGCTCGTAGTGGTGGGTGGGAATTTATGGTTGCTGCGGCGCAAAGTCGTCGAAGGCGTTGTGACTTATATCGTTCACATCCTCGGCTTCCTTCTTCAGCGCCGGAAGATTCGTCGCTGTACCACCACTGGTCCCTGCGTGGTATTCGCTCGTCTCCTTCTTTGGTGTCGTGGCACCATTGGCCGATGAGAGATTTATTTTTACCCGTTTACCGTACAACATGTCGTAAATGCTGGTTATGGGTCGTTTCTCTGGAACGCGGTCGAAATTGTCGTTTCGCAACGCGGGTAGCATGCGCGGTAGTTTCTTCGTGGCCATCTTCAGTTCGGGCACGTACAACGACTCGCTGTTGAGATTGGTGTGACTCATTCGCGTCACCACGGGATACATTTTCGCGACGTCCGTCGATTTGAGCCACGCCTCGTTTGCTTGTAAAAGAAACATATTCAGGTGTGGCACCAACATGTGTTTCCCCACTGAGACGGGTAGAAACGGGAACGATTCCAACACGATCGGTTTGTGAGCCGCCAGAAAGTTGCAACACCCCGGTACGAGTTTTATGTCCGCGTTCGGTGGCGGGATCGTATCGAACGTAAAGTATTGATTCAGGTACACCTCCATCTTAATCTAGTGACATGTGGCGCTCGCTGTGTTATAAAAGGTCCCACACATGGTGACCGACTTTCATTCAGTGGTTATCATGCGGTGGGTCGAGTTGGATGACTTTGTGGCGCTCCATTTTATGTTCGACACGAAAACGCACCTGCAAGTGCTCTACGGTTCTTTAGATTTTTGTATCCATCATACGTTTGTTACACCATCACATTGGATAAAAATCACCGGTGCCCGCGAGTACAAGTTTCGATTCTTCGACCGGCTACAGAAGCGTTGTAGACGGTTAGTCTTGACACGGACACCGTGGACCCTGTTTGCGCGGCAATTGGAAATCTTTCTGTGGTTCGAGCAGCGCGACGAGGGCCGCTCGAACCGTCTGGTGGGCTGTTTGCGCGCAACGGGCAAGTCACCAGAGTTGGTGAAATATTTGGATTTGACCGAATACATTCAAGACGCCGACGACACCGCCGCCGCCGCCACCACCGCCGCCGACCATGGCCGAGTCGAACGACACTTTGGTGGACTCGAAAGCCAGTACAGCCAGTGAACCGGGAAATTCTAGACGGACCGATACGTGGCAGAGTTTACTGATACCCTATCAGACGGAAGTGGTGTATTACCGGAGGCCGGGGAGCCGCGGCGTGTCCGAACCCATCTACGACTACATGCTCAACGGTGAGCTGCATAGAGCGCCGCACACCCTTTCGCTGGAGTCTCTCGACCGGTACACGCCCCCGGTGATACGGAACCAGAAGCGGCAAATTTGTCGTGGTCCGAGCCAATATCTTCTTTCTACGTGCAGATTGCCGCCGGTGCTTGGAGAGAAAACGAGTCTACCACGACCACCAAAAACACCGAGATTAACAACAGCCACCTTACAGCTGAAAAAGGTGAACAAAAAAACCGCAAAGGAGTACGAGAAGGCTGCGCAAGAGGGATTCCCGGCTCGATATCGACCAACTGCGGTGCTGCTGGACACCTACGATTTGAACGCACCGCGTCCGTGGCGCAAGTCTGGTGATATTAAACCGACCGCGACACAAGCGGCCATACTCGAGCACCTTGCACGATCGGCGGCCGCCGGGGACTCGTCCAAGTACGGAACTACAATCCTCGTCGAAGGCCCGGGCGGTTCCGGCAAATCGCAGTTGATTGAATTTTTCCAAGAGGCGGGCCGTCACGTCTTGTATTGCACAGTGAAAAATTCCCTGTGTCGCCACATGGCCAACACGTTCGACTGCAGAAGTATGACGTTCGCCTCGCTGTTCCTGAGGCTGTTCGGGCTGCGCGTCTCCGAGGGCTTGTACAATTTTGAACCGACCGTCAACGGTCTCGAATTGGACACCGTCCAGGCGTTATTCGACGCGGCCCGTAAGGTGCAACTGACGTCGACGTGGTATTTCCCCCCGGATATCGACGTACTCGTCATAGACGAGTACTCGACGTTGGCCGTGTCCATGCTCAAATTGGTGCTGCTCCGCTTGCATCACGGCCGAGAGGCGACCAAGAGGCGACTGGACATTGTGCTCTTGGGTGATCCGTACCAGCTGCCTCCCATTCAATACAGATACGAGGCCAACAACTTTCTGGTGCGCAATTTGGTCGATTATGTTTTTCAATTGACGGTCACGTGCCGTTTTAAAAACCCCCGGTACGCAGCCCTCATGGAAAAGGTCAGAGTGGCTCCCTCGACGCGAGCCATCTACGGACACTTGGCTTCGTACATGCCAGCCGAAGTGTGGGCGGACCGTACGGTCGTCGAATTGACTTATCCGTTTGACGATCCCATGCCGGCGTGCCATTTCACCGAAAACGGGGCCGGGGACGTGTCGCCGTTCTCCGGAGAAGTGTTTGCAGATTTCGCGCTTGTCAACAAGGCGGAGATTACCGAGTGGCTGGCGCGTTGGCACACCGTGATCAACGATACGCTCTTTTTGGCGCGGCGCAATCTTAGCGTACACCGACTCTGCATGACCTACGCCCATCTGATCCACTCGCACTCGGCGGACAGCGTCGAGTTTGTGCCCATCCGATTCGTGGCGCACAACCAACGAGGCGAACGATTCACCATTTTTTCGTTCTTCAAGCAGGACTGTGCACCTCTTTTGCCGTTGATACGCGGCGCCGACTACATTTTCCTATATAACGACAAGGTCTGCAAGAGAGGCGAGATTTTGACGTACTTGGGGCGCAACGACGAGCGGCTGGTGTTGCGCGACGCGCGCGGTCTCTTGGTCAGCGTGCGACCTCAGCTATTCCAGATGCAACTGTTTTGCTCCAACAAATATGTATATTTGAACGCCCTGGACCCGGACACGAGAAAAAAGTACGGGTCGACAATGACTGCGCGCGAGTTGTACGGCTACCCGCTTCAGTTGGCCGTCGCCCAAAACATTTATCAATGTCAGGGACGCACTTATACGAATAAAAAATTGTACATCAATGTCAATAAAACTACCAAGGAAGAAACCTACGTGGCACTCTCCCGCGTCGTCGACGAACGGTCAATAAAAAATATTTTTTTGTTGTGGTACTTTTTATTTTTTTTCTTTTCCAATTTCTACTTTTCCTTCGTTCCCGTTTCTTCGGACGACGCTTCAGCCCGAAGAGTTAAATAGGCCAAAAGTATGATCAGCGGCGGCGGCGTCATCCGGTGGTGGTGTGGTGGTCGTCGTAGCCTTTGATTTGTGCTTAAGATAGATCACAAGCAGCGGTACGAGTAACAGCAAAAGAAACACGACAAGCGCTATCCACTTACGGCCACCGCGCAACATGTGGCTCCAGCTGCCCGAGACATGAGCGAAACGATTGGCATCCACCATCTTATTGTAGTCGTCTACATATGCTGCCGACCGCCACGTGAGGACATTGCCAAATTGAGTAGGACCGCTGCTCGCTCCCGACTTTCAAGAGCGTCCCGCAACACACCATAGCCACCACCAAAAAGACAATGTGCGACGTGTAGCCGTACAGAAACAGGGCGCCCAACATGCCCATCGCGCACATTGTTTCGCCAACGTACCCCAATTGTATTTGACAATTGTTGAAAACTAAATTGAAGCGCGAGTCTTGTTTGAAATTTCGCTCCATAAACGCACGTGAGCACAATGTACACATTTCCAAAATCCCCGACACCGTGTCGCCGAGGCGCTCCGACTCTCGTAGGTCAGTGATGATGGGGTCGTGCGGTGAGCCCGGATGCCAAGTATACGCGTCAAACGACAGATACACGTGAGTCAGGGCGTTCAGCCTGCGAACTTTACGCTGTTTCACTAGAAACACGGTCGATGAGCATGGCGCGTCCACCGCCGCCGCGGACGGGCCCGTCAATCGACTGACGTAACAGTGGCCGCCACCGCCATCGGCGATGGGCCAATGTGCGTCGAGAGCTTGCCGTACAGCAGAATCCGAGTAGCGCGGAAGGGTCATGTCGCGTTGTACTTATGCGAGGGAGGGAAAGGTCTTGACCGACCGTATCGTTAATCTTATTATCATCATCTTATTATCGCACTTCTTGTGAGTATGTGGTTGTTTGTGCACCAAGCGAGACCGGCTTTAATACCGTTTGCGAGTACGTTGCTTATACGACATCGCTTTGCTGTGCTGTGCGACGCCACTCGACGTACACGATCTGATGACCTGATGCGATAAAACGACAAGACGTAATATTATGACGTCATCACGATACATCATGATGACTCATCATATGACTTGTCGTTTCGGCGTTCATCTGAGACATGTGTCGCTCGATAGAACCATGGAACAGCGACGACGATAGAATTAACTGAATTAATTAACAAATATATATTACGAATCGTGCTTCTCTCTCCTCAATTACGATTCCCGCCAGCCGGAGAGGGAGGGGGGGGGTCATTTTAAATCACCACGAGCGGCTCCAGGCTGGGGTGAGAAGGTAGAACATGTATTCGCTTCGCGTCAATGTCCACTTTGAAAACGTTGTACTGGGGCGCCGTCGGTCGCAACATACCGTCCTTGATCTCCAGCGGAGATTCTCGACTCCGGTCGGGATTCGAGCACTTTTTGGCATTGTCGCTCAGACTTGTCCAAAAACCCAGATTCGTCACGGGTGGTGGATGCGCGTGGTCAGGAATGGAGAGTATTGTGTCGTCTTCGTAGTAGGTGTCGTCCAGGTCGCGGGACAAATAGAATTTTTTACCTTTTACCGAAAAGTGTTTGAATCGTTCGAAACGGCTCTCGCCGCGTCGCCAGACAATCATTCGCTCGCCTAGCGAACAGCGCTCGTAGAAAGCGCCCTCCACAAAGCGATCTTTGTAGCGCACGAAATAGACAATTTTCGGAACGGCGGGATGAGGGTGCAAATGGAGAAGGGCGTTGCACCTGCGGCCACCGTTGTTGGCCAATCGATCGCTCGTCAAGATAACCTCGGCATAGTCGTACGAATCGCTCGCGCACATTTCCACGCCTTTGGCAGATTTCACTTTGCGCCCCGCCGCGTCAATGGGTTGCAGCGAGTCGAGATCGAAAGAACAGTTGGCGCCGGCGGCCATTATGTCCATCCATTTGCCCACCGTATCTGACTCGCAATACAACCCGTCAATGTGTGCGCACTTGCGCTCATAAAGTTTGAGCTTGAACCAATCACTCACCGTTGACAAACACTTTGAGCTGTTTTGCTCTTTAGTGGCAAAGTTCTCCAACGTTCTGAGACGCGGATCGACACGAAACCGATCACCCGGCCGAACGACAACCTTGCCGTTGCGCACCAGATAACAATCACACGTCGCACAAATCCTGCCTTGGTCGTCCACCTGGCCGATGGACTCGCACATTTCCTTTATCGGAAGAATAGGTGGCGGCGACGGCGGCGGTGGCCGCGTCCTAATGCGGTCGAGCGTCGGCGCGCTCATCAATCGCCAAGACAAGAGAACCAAGCAAAGCGATACACCAAGATAGAGAGTCAATCCGTCATACCCGGCGGGAAACCACGCCGGCATTGTATTAATTGGTATCACTTCTTATCCACTTGTCGTGCACCGCGACCGTACGAGTACGTGTAAGATGGCTACGTTTGAAGACTTTTTAAACGTGGTCCGTCATAGGTCCGGTACACAATTTAGTGTTCAAGCACTTTCGCGCGACCCGTTCGTGAAACTTCAGTTTACAGCAGCCGCCGAGGACGACACTCGACTGGTTAGAGAGATTATACATGAACGCGTAGTGGATTACTCGCTCTATCACGACCATGTCGGCTACTTTTATCCGCCCGTGTACGAGGGAAAATTGCCCATCCCGGGGAACGGATACTGCTTGGGGGCCGTCTGTTACATGACTATACTGCCGGGTACCTGCGGATTGACGATAAACCACCCCGCCTTCTACCGTCAACCGCTCACTGCCAAATATGCCTTCGTTCCTAGCGTATATTGTGACAACTCCAAAATGCTATTGGCTAGCTTGCGAGACACTCACGACATACATGACACTGTCGTCCTGGAGCACCTGCAACGGCTCAAGAATGAACACGCCTCCATTTACCCCAAGATTGTTACGTTTGCAAAAACGTTCAGATGCGGCTACGATCCGGATAATTACGATCCCATCGAGATTCCGAGTTATAAAAGCGTCGCCGCAGCGGATGACTCGACAAGCGACGAGGACTGAACATTAACAAACTTTTGGTGATATCATTAAATGAAAACAAAAACTATACATCAATTTTTATATCTTTAAAAATCAAACAAAATAAATTATTCATAAGATAAATCATAATAAATACTTTTACCTTGTAAAAGTTGAAAATGATTATAAATTAAATTAAATAATTAATATTTACAACACAGACAAACAAATTAAATTAAACAATAAATATTTTTTACAATTATTAGCAAAACGAAAAAAATAGTTTAATTAATTGATTAAAATATAAATGAAAAAAATTAAAAATTAAAAAAAAATTAATTAAATTAAAAATTAAAAACAAACAGCTATCTATTCGTGCACGTGCCTGTGCGGTGGCACCGTACGGTGCACAAGACGCCGCTTCTTCGGCAAGAACATTTGGCGGTAGCGCACTGCTGCTTGCAATGACACCGACTCATTCCTTGACCACCAAACTGGGAATGCGCGACGACAGCCTGTCGGATACTCAGCTGTTTTCCCTGGCGCACCGACTCGGGCGGGACCATTGGGTGCTCGACGCGCTCAAACTGGTTCGGTGACAACCAACGGTCGAGTTCTCCGTGCGGTGTGCCCACGCGAATCTGCACTGTTGAGGTCGCCCCGTCGGTGGTCGCACTCTCCTCGCCGCTACTCGTGTGTCGCACTTCGAGCACGCACGCCAATAGATTGCGTGCGTCCAACGGGCCTCGGTCCAGCGCCGGCACAAACACGCGCACAGTGTCATTTACGGCGGGCGTGAACGCGGCTCGTGTCTTGCGCAACATTCGCGTCGCCTGCTTTTTTAGGTAGTGGCCGGCTAGAGCGTGCGCGCGGCGTCTATCATCCTCCACATTGTTGTCACTGCTGATATCGCCATCTTCGTGGTCATCCACGTCCATTCGTCTGTCGTTGCCGTCGTGGTGGTCTTCGGTGGTGTTGGAGGTGGCGGTGGCGGCCGTGTTGTTCACCGCGAGCAGCTGCTCCTCCGTCTCGACACCCGAGAGGTCGTGGACTCTCGCCAGCGTGGCGAGTCCCCGTTTCGCCTGCATGCCAAACACGCACTCGTACGGAGATTGGCCGATGCTGGAGTGAAATGCCGTGTTATAATTAAATTGCACCGTAGAGAGACCGGTGCTCCATCTTCGCTCGCCCTCTTCTTGTGTAGCCACCCAAGTCGCAAGCATTTGCTTGATGTCGCGGTTGGCCCTCTCCACGGAGCCCTGGCTTTGGCTGTGACGCGGCGCGCCATGTACCAAGCGAACGTGCGGCCATTGCGCCACCAGTTTCTCGATGACCGCGTTACAAAATTCACGCCCGTTGTCCGACTGGAGAATACACGGCGCGCCGAAGGTGTGGAAGACTTCTACCAGCGCGGCGGCCACTTCCTCCGCTCTCTTAGTCTTCAGCGGTTTTATTTGGACAAATTTGGTGAGGTGGTCTTGATAAACAAAAATGAACCTCCATTCGCCATCGGGACAAGACTGCATATCAATTAGATCCACCTGACACCGATCGTTGAATGTCTTCTCGACGATGGGCTTCACGACGCACTCTTTCTGTTTGTTGTCCTTCTTCTCGGTGCAGATGCGACACAATTTCAAATATATGTTGACGGCTTCGTAGGTTACATTTTTATAATTTTTCTTCAGCTCGTACATCATTCGATTGCGTCCCAAGTGGCCCATCGTGTGAGTGGCGTGAATAATGTCAAATAACTCTTCGACGGCGACAAAAAACAATCGTGGCTTTTTGAGGGGGCTGCACAATCGGGTGCCACATATATCGTACCGCCGCAGACGACTCCACCTGATCTTGGCCGAAAGCTTTATAGCGGTGCTGCCGGGTGATTTGGCTTCTCGCACTTCGGTCATCAGACGGCTATATCTGTCACGATTCATGTACGACAAGCTGGTAAGTTTCCGCTTTGCGCTCAACGCAGCGGTCAGTGCCTCATAGAACGCCACCCGGTGAGTTTTGGTCGATGAAGACTTGGATGGACTCGACTCTGACGATGAAGAAGCCATGGTAGTATTTGAATGCGTAAGCTAGTGGGCAACGATAGTCATGTATGAGTACGATTCGCCACGGAAATGTTACGCATTATATTCATTTTGTTTGTCTCGCAACCCACGGGGGCTTAATGACTAGCCGATGGCGCGCCGGCCGGGTGATCCTCGACCTTGCAAGCAATCATGTTCATTATGGAAATGTACAACTGGTACACGACCAGCGCCAGGGATGTTAAATTCAGAAACACGCACAAGTGTCTACACTCGGCGCTGCTTTGTGTGCACGAAAATATCAATAGCACCCCTACTACTAAGCTACACACGAGCAGATACTGAGGGAGTTTGTGGCACGGTATCGTAAACTGACCGTTTGACTTTGACCGTAAGATGTGGGCCATCTTAGTGTTGTCTTTGGCACTTTTGTTGTGGAGCTGGGGCAGGAAACGTCCCAGCAAAAAGTTACTACCACCAACTACTGTCGCCTCATCAACAACGCATACGTCAGATTTTCAGGTCAAACTTCAGCCTGCCGCGACAAAAGCGACAAGGACGGGAACGATCGTAGACGGATTGACAAACACGGCGCATACGGTGGTGGACGGTTTCGTGTATCCATTTGTTAAGTCTTACGCACCCTTGATTGGTTACTCAAGGTTGACTGGCTACACCACCTTCATACCGGCCCCTAACGGTGAATACATCGCCGGCACTATAGCCTGCCTCAAAGATAGTGAGCTGTACATGCCCACTGCCGCACTTGTGGACAGCATACAAGCAGAACATTGCACCTATAATACTTGAGATGTGATAAAAATAAAGATCACTGGGAAAGAACAAAGTCACCTGAACACAGTTTTTTAGTTAGTAACTGCACCCTCTAGTTACGCCCGCGATCTTTGTCTTTTTTAATTCATAAAGCCTTATGATTTAATGCCAGTAATAATTATATATTAGTATAATTATTTATGGGGCTAGTAAAAAAAATATATTTCATCATAAATGATTTGTATTGAACACGCAATGTGTTCAGTGCGGTGCCTAGCCAACCAAAGCGGTCTCGCTTTGGCGGTCTACATTAGGCTCTTGATATTTGTATGTTGTAATGGGAACAGATCGTTTCTTTGGTGGTAGTGACACTTTTAATGGTACGTGCGAGGCATTCGCGTACCTTTGCCAGCCGAACCAAATTACCGTGCCGAGTGTCAGGCCGGTGATCGACGATACTATGAGGGCGGTCAACTTTTTAGTAGCCGGCGAGTTGTTCGTGATCCCGACGTGGGATTTTGTAGCGATGGTATATAATCGACAAAACAATTCAAATTCCGTCGGTTTCTCATACATAAAACAGCACTGTCCACCGCCCTTATTTCGCTTCGTAACGTACGCAAACTGTGCAGATTCATCCTCGTCT
Organism: Emesis temesa temesa; assembly: GCA_018236425.1. Lineage (NCBI taxonomy): Eukaryota > Metazoa > Arthropoda > Insecta > Lepidoptera > Riodinidae > Emesis > Emesis temesa. Next base: position 11,647 of record DVYY01000006.1, read on the forward strand.
GCACTAGGTAGACTGGGATCGATGATGTACGACAACGCAGCCAGCCTTGTATTACTAAAACTCTTTTGAATGCTCTTTTGTTCATCTAAACTTTTGACCATTCGTACACCACACTTCGCTTGTACACCATATTTAAAGATGCCAACAAACATTGGCAAATAAGTGCATAAGCGTGCAAAGACCGCTCGATGATTACGGTCTGGAGGCGTTGATTTCGGGGCTATTTTTATGAGAATGTCGCGCACAAAATCTAGTAAATCGTCGTCAGTTTGAATCTCTTGGCAGAAACATGCGGATATCGCAGAGGCTTCAGTTTGTGGGGCTATACTCCAGATTTTCTGTATTTTTTCTTCAGTCACGTCTGTCAGATGACAGAGGGCAATATTCGCATACGCAAAATTAAAATATTTTTTAACCTCATTACGAGTGTTTAAAGAGCTATGGTAGTCGATACGAAACTTGTCAACATCTTCCGCGGGATAGTTGCGTTTCACCAAGTCCCACATTGATGAAGAATAGAAAAAGGACTTCATACTTATAACATATTATATAAAGATAACTATTTAAAGCCGATCCCGCTTTGGTGGGTGGGTCCCTGTCTCTCGTCTGTACCTACTGTACTCGGAGCACGGCGGCGAGCGGCCCGCGTCACTACAGTTTAGATAGTACACCTCACAGACTTGAGTCGCACTGCGGCAGCAATGCAACCGACACCCCGCGCATGCAACGTACTCGCAAACAGGACGGACGCAGGACTCGCACGGACGGGCCCGTACCATCCATAAAACTGCCTGCCGCTGCCCAGCAAGTAACCGACGCGGACGTCTCGCTGTATACTTTAAACATGGACAGATGTTGTATTAGAAGTGAGTCATGCGCTGTCATGTTGGGCGGGAATCGTGTCATGATGCTGGGCGGCGGACGACGGTTGGGCGGGCGGCGGTAATTCCTTTTCGCGCTCAGACAGGCGTCACGTTCGATTAATTCTAATACTTAATCCTGGACAACTGTCGTATTAGAAATGAGTC
>DVYY01000007.1:0-12396 GCA_018236425.1 Emesis temesa temesa
TTTACACTTTTACTTACACTCTATATTTAAGATCATTATTAGCCTATTTTCTTATTTCAGTCTTGCTCTTTGCAATTACGCATCTGCAATGGCAGCCCAAGATATCGTGCAAACTATACCGTCAAGATCGGGTATTTACTTTGACTACATGGGAAAACTTAAAATTATCAATGGTCACTTAAATGTCCTAATGCCTTTAGACATTTCACATATCCAACCGCATATTGAAAATATTAACTCTGTGTTAGCTACTGTAAGATTTTTGTGTAGACAAGTAAACGAGACAGAATGTCACGATACGTTGGGACCACTTACAGCCCGATACCATGACATCGACACACAATTTTCCTCTATTGCACATTTAATCGATAGCCGCATAAAACGTGGTGCATGGTTTGGAGGAATCGGGAGTGTCTTCAAGCATATCTTTGGCGTATTAGATGAAAACGATGCGTATAAATATGATAATGCTATTAATTCTGTACAAGAAAATAACAAAAAACTAGCTTCATTAATCAAAGAAAATATTTTGGTAACTACTTCAACTATCTCTGCTTTCAATAAATCTATTAACAAATTAAAATTTAATGAAGATAGTTTGACTGAAGCTATCGACAAGCTCTCCGCGAAAATAAATAACCTTAGTACCATTTCAAACAGTTTAACAACTTCTCTCGAAATTAACTCCATCTTGACTAGTTTGGAAACTTCGCTACTTAGCATATCCTTTCAATTAGAAGATATAGTAAATGCTATTCTCTTTTGTAATATGAATATCCTACACCCTTCTATCATTACTCCGTATAAATTATACCAAGAGCTTGCCGATAACTATAGACATTTACCTAATAATTTAGAGTTTGCCTTAAACTTAGATTTAAAAGCCATTCACATTTTGTTAAGTATATCTAAACTATTGTGTTACTACTTAAATCGTAAAATTGTATTCTTACTACAAATACCACTTATTACACCGCCAGAATTTTATTTGTATCATAATATACCATTACCAGTACCTCATAATTTAGGAAGGCCAGACTCATTTAGCGTAATCATACCTGGGAATAAGTACACCGCCATAACTAAAGACAAGACGCACTATATCAGTTTGGACTCCCTGGAAAGATGCAAGGTTATCGCCGGGCACGACTACATTTGCAAGATTATGAATGTGTTCCCATTAAGTGCTAATCCATCGTGTGAAAGTGAAATCTTGTCTAAAGTGCTAACATCCATCCCAGTGCAGTGTAAAACCGAATTTTTAAACGGAAATCTAGACATTTGGAAGCCGCTGATAAATAACCGTTGGATCTTTGTTCAGACTAAACCAACAAAATTATCTATAGACTGCTCTGATTCAGAATTGGTAGAAAAGAATATAATAGGTATAGGTTTAGTAAATATCCCAGTTCATTGTACAGCTTATTGCAAAAGCACTAAACTCTATACAAATGATAATGTGCTAAATATAACTGCACCTATAACAAGTTTTTCAAATTTTAATTTAATTAATGACTCATGTTGTAACTTAGAAAAATTTAAACAAACCGTAAATGATGCGCCCCCTATTAAAATACAGAACGTAGACTTAGAAAATATTGATTTTTCACAAAACATTTTTGACAAACATATTAAGGATCTAAATAAAATAATTAATGAACCACATATAATTAAATACGGGGCACATTATTCCGTTTTATCTATTATTTTAATTCTTATAATAATATGTATAATTATTTTTAAGCTATATACTAAATTGTACAGAACTAAGGTAAATTCCAAGCTCTTAGGAGTCTTAAAGACAACCGATAACAAAGACCCAAGTGGAACACACCAACTCTCAGAAACTAATATCAACAAACGAACTGACCTCGACATAGAGATCGATGTCCCAAAAATACGCACAAAGGTGTAGTGCTATTAATATACTAAGATTTGCCCGCGGTTTTATCCGCATTAAAATCTCTAGTTCTATAAAAAAAAAAACTTAATTTTTTCTTTCCTAAATTTCATACTTACCTTATTGAAGAAATGAAAATACATTTTACTGAAAATATGTAAATTACCTTATCCGTGATAAGACTAATAGAATGTATACTTTATAATAGGTATAACACCTTAATAATATTGTTTTAAGTTTTATATTAGCAAATAAGTTGTTTAAGTTGTATAACTCCTAATCCTGATTCTGTCCTAAGGGTCCAGGCCTCGCTATCCCAACTTTAAATATTTACGAATTCCGTTTCTATTCCCGTAAACTTCACTTTAACCCTGAAGTTTACTCTTGACCGGGGGGCTGTTATAACCCTTACCAGTAGGCTAAAAGGCTTACCCCAGTCCCTCATCAACAAAACTCTCAAAAGTGCTTCACCAGCACTTTTGATCCTCCTTCGATTCCCTTAACGATACTCAGTCAGTCTCGGTCTAGAATCCTGTGAGGTCGCTCGCCTCCAGCCTACCAGTTCCTTACTATTTCTACTAGTTCTCTCTAATTCCTAAATAAATACTTATTATAAAACTGTGAATTGTGAATAAATACTAATTAAATAAATGTTTTAATTAAATAGTTTTTTTAAAACTTAAATACCGAGGCCCCGTATAACATTGGTGGCATCGGCAAGGGATCTCTAAGCCTAGATCCCCGGAACAGCCTCCGCTTAAACTAAATATTAAGAACTTTAAATAAAAACTATCAGTGAAACATAAAAATATTTTTTTCGAAAATCTCATACTACATCAATCATCGTGCTACACTATCAATATTGCAAAAGTCATCTAAAAAATCTAAAAAACCTATTTAAAATAATACAACATATAAATAGAAATAAATCAAGCATAGCTGAAGAATAAACTTGTATAATCCATTCATCGCAACGTGTACGAGTTACATCGGAATGCATCTTATCACCCGGTTCCAGACGCATCGTCAGCAGCTACTACTGTGAGTCAAGGCTTGTCCGTTTTTAAATTGTGTGGTACTGTTTTAAATACTGAATAATATTTTTATTTGACAAATCTTTATTGTACTAGTTTTAAATATTTATAATTCAGCTTAGTTTTCTACATTAAGAGTATATAATTACTTGAATACCTTTTTAATTTATAATCATAAAATAATGTCAGACACAAAAAATAAAGTTGTTAAAGAGACCCTTCAGGTCCCACAAGACATGAACTTGCCGACGGAATCTGAGGATGAGAGGCCCCTTGAGAATCAGAGGTCTACTAGGTCTAAACGAAATAATGCGATGGCCTCGCAAAGTCCTAATAATAACGAACTAGACTTAAGTATATTACTGAAATTCATTAAGCCGTATGACGGCAATAGAGAAGGCTTAAATTCTTTCATAATAAATTGTAATAACGCCTATGATTTGGCAACTCTATCTCAAAAACCGATCATCTTTAAATATATCTTATGCCAACTAAATGGGAAAGCAGAAACTGCATGTTCCATCAAAGAATTTCAAAATTGGGATCAGTTGAAGGATTTCCTTAAAACACAGTTCAGTGAGAGAAAACACTTCTCTCATTTACTCATGGAGCTCCAGGAGACAAAACAACTCCCCGGAGAGAATGTAAATTCATTTTCGCTTAAAATAGAAAAATTGCTATCACAGCTACTCACCGAAATATCTTTAAATAACACTAAAGTTAAAGAGTTGCCAGGTCGTATAGCGGCTATGGAGGAGCTAGCCCTTCACCACTTCTCCATAGGTTTGCACCCACGTATTTCTAACATTATTAGGTGTAAGTCGCCAAAAACTCTTAACGAAGCGATTAACTTCGCGACATCGGAAGAACGAATTCAGGAAACTCTGTATCGAGGTAGTAGTCGTCCTACTAAACTACAAAAGCCTCATAATTCTCCTAATTTTCCAAATTCAACATTCTTTAGGAGGGCTGAAACTGCGACGAAACCATTTCAACCAAAACCTTCATCATCTCAGCCGATAATTTGTAGTTACTGCAAAAACCCAGGTCACTCAATAGAAAATTGTATTAAGCGACAATACAACAGACAACGCTTTAATAACACTCACACCGAGGGTAGACACCCTCAAAGAAATCTGTCCACTAATCCGTTTCCAGGTTCATCTCGCAGGGTTTTCAATGTCCAAGAAGAAGGAACCGATGAAGTTGACGACTCACATTTAAACGAATAGGATTTCCCGACTGGTATCGCCGGAGAAGTCCTCTCATTCAAAAAGTCGATACCAACCATAATATATCAAATTCCAATTCTTATTCTAAATCGTACATTGTACCAAATACTAATTCTAATTCTTATTCTAAATCGTACATTGTACCAAATACTAATTCTAATTCTTATTCTAAATCGTACATTGTGCCAAATACTAATTCTAATTCTTATTCTAAATCGTACAATGTACCAAATACTAATTCTAATTCTTATTCTAAATCGTACACTGTACCAAATACTAATTCTACTTATAAATCTCATAATATATCAAATTCCAATTCTTATTCTAAATCTCATAATATATCAAATTCCAATTCCAAATCAAATTCTATGTCGTATACTATTACTAGTTCTAAATCTAACGTTACGTTAAATACTAGTTCTACGTTGAAATCAGGTACTACACCAAATACAGATACCAGTAATGAACTAGTTACAAATTTATCTTCAAATTCTAATTTATGTCGCGCTGTTCACATTGTTGAAGAAAAATCTCTTCCTCTCGAATCTGAAAAAGAAAAAGAAAATTTTAAAACTTATAATATAAAAACTAATCCATCAAAAAACTACTTACCTTATGTCGAAGTTCAAACATCACTCTCTTCTAAGCCTTTGCGGCTCCTTGTTGACAGTGGTGCATCAATTAGTCTATTGAAACAAAGTTCAATTGAACATATGCCTGAAATAAAAAGAAATATCATTATATTTAGTGGTCTTGGGAATACAAATGATCCAATGCACTCACTCGGGCAAATATCTATCAATATCGACTCTCTTCAAATTAATTTTCAACTTATGGCTGATCTTGATTTTCCATATGACGGAATAATAGGTAACGACACTTTATCTGCTTGTAACAGCAGAATAGATTATACTCTAAATCAACTTACCATTGCCGATCTAAATTTAATTTTAAAATTCAATGAACCTATCTATACTATAGCTCCTAGAACAGAGACAATAATAGAATGTTCCGTAGACAATCCAGAAATTCAAGAAGGATTGATACTAGATGAACATCCTATTGATTCACTTTTAATCGCTAATTGCGTCGTTAAAGTCAAGCCAAATAAGAGAATTAATATATCTGTTATAAATATTTCTGAGTCTCCTCTAGAAATAAACTCCGATTTAAAATTGAAAATAATACCATTTGAAGTTAGTGCGGATAAAAATGTAATCTTTTACACAACGCTTAACGACTTTGACGATATCTCTAGTAGAACTAATGAAGTGCTAAGCCTCTTACGTGCGTCACATTTAAATGAAGAGGAAAAAGACGCTCTTTTTGATCTCTGTACATCTTTTTCCGACATTTTTCATTTACCTAATGACAAACTGACTTTCACCGACCACATGCAACACGAAATCAATACCTCTTCCTCTGTACCTATTCATACAAAATCCTACAGATTTCCCGAGATACATAAAATAGAAGTCCAAACACAAATCAACAAAATGTTAGATGATGGTATAATAAAACCATCAACTTCTCCTTGGTCATCTCCTATCTGGATTGTCCCGAAAAAAATAGACGCATCTGGAATAAGAAAGTGGCGCGTGGTCATAGACTACCGCAAGTTAAATGATATAACAATAGGGGATTCATATCCAATCCCAAATATATCTGATATTCTAGACCAGCTCGGGAAATGCAAATACTTTAGCACTCTGGATCTCGCTTCCGGCTTCCACCAAATCCTTATGTCCCCAGAAGACGCGCCGAAAACTGCTTTCTCAGTTCCACAGGGCCATTTCGAGTTTACTCGTATGCCCTTTGGACTGAAAAATGCTCCTGCAACGTTTCAGAGACTGATGAACTCCGCTCTCTCAGGCCTACAAGGCATCCAATGCTTCGTTTATCTTGACGATATAGTTATATATTCTTACGATCTCAAACAACACATAGAAAACCTTTCCAATGTATTTCATAGACTCCGTACTTTCCGGTTAAAACTCCAACCGGACAAATGCGAATTTCTCCGAAAGGAAGTCTCTTATCTCGGACATATAATCACAGACGAGGGAGTCAAACCAAATCCGCAGAAAGTCCAAGCCGTTACAGAATTTCCTATTCCCAAATGTCCAAAAGACATTAAATCCTTCCTTGGTCTCGTTTCTTACTACCGCAGATTCATCCCTGATATGTCTAAACTAGCTAAACCTCTAACCAGTCTTCTAAAGAAAAATGTCCCATTCCTTTGGAAGAATGAGCAACAAATAGCTTTTGAAAAATTAAAGAATATCCTTACATCCGCACCCGTGTTAGCATACCCGGATTTTACGAAACCATTTTTACTTACCTGCGACGCCTCAAATCACGCTGTTTCCGCTGTTCTATCTCAGGGCCCCATTGGAAAAGATCGCCCTATTGCTTATGCGTCGAGAACTCTGAATAAAGCAGAGTCCAATTATAGCGTCACTGAAAAGGAGTGTCTCGCTATAATCTACGGAACAAAAGTTTTCCGACCCTACCTGTATGGGAAACGCTTCAAAATCGTAACAGATCACCGCCCACTTAAGTGGCTATTCAACTGTAAGGACCCAGGCTCTAAACTGATCAGGTGGCGTCTGAAATTAGAAGAATTTGAATACGAAATTGAATACCGAAAAGGAAAATTAAATTCAGTGGCAGACGCCCTCTCTCGGTTCCCCGTCAACCCAGTTCTACCTCAGTCAATTGACGACAACATTAATCCTAATCCTAGTGAAATTCTAGAAGATATTGGGCCTATTGATCTTAGTCCCAGAGGTGTCGATCTAGATCTCATTTCCCCCTCTGACCTCGGTGTCCATTTGCCGGAGTCATTATTTCCACAATTAGACCCTTTGCCTATTCCAACTCTCGAAAGCACCTCGGCAATTCCCCATGACCAGACTCCTTACCCATCACCACATGGCGTTCTCCTGGATACTAACTCACCTGCTACAATACCAAATCCTACTACTCCTAATGTAATCGACATAATTCCAAATCCGGAACTCCCATTCGAATCTTTACCTTTTTCTCCAAAACCAAGCGAAGACTACGCTCACTTTCTTAAAGATTTCGCAAAAAGAGATACCATATATGATACAAATATCATCGAATGCAATCAATCTCTAATGAAAACTGAGTGTAACACCATCCTTGTACCAACATCCATTGATCTAGATGAATCTAACACTTATATCCAAGAAATATTAGCTAATGCAGATAATTCTGATAATATACTAAATTCTGAAAAGGAACTTTACTCTTTTGAAAAGTTAAAAGTAAAAGAAAAGGATATTTACCTTATTTATACTAAAGTCCACCATTTTGATCAATCCACTTATCCGGAAATCTTTAAAACTCTGAAAACAATAAAAGACAAGTTAGTAATTGACACATGTATAACTAGTATTGCGATATCAGACTTTAAGAGTCCGTTTGAAAAATTATCATTTGTTAAAATATTTAATATACTTTTGTATCTATTTCACCGTACCAATATAACAATAACTATCTATCATAACGATATTATCTATCCAAACTTAGTCGAAATAAAAAAGATCTTACTTGAATATCATGATATTCCATCCGCTGGCCATCCTGGCGTCACAAGAATGTACAACAAAATTCGGGAACAGTTTTATTGGAAAAACATGCGAAGCGACATTGAGAAGTATGTAAAAAATTGTCCGTCATGCCAAACAAACAAAGCACTAAGACAGATTAACAAGGCACCTATGCAAATAACAACTACATCCTCTGCCCCATTTGAGAGACTCTCCCTTGATATCGTCGGTCCTCTCCCAGAATCAGGTACAGCAAAGACCAAATTTATATTAACACTGCAGGACGATTTAACTAAATTCTCTACAGGATACCCTATAAGGAGCACTACAGCAGAAGAGACTACTGACTGTCTTCTCCACTTCATTTCGCTTTTTGGTATTCCTAAAACCATATTGACAGATCAGGGTACCAATTTCACAGCAGAATTATTCAAGGAAACTTGCTCTTTTCTCAAAATAAAACAGTTATGGTCTTCGCCGTATCATCCCCAGACTCAAGGTGCACTTGAACGCTCTCACTCTACGTTGAAGGAATATTTAAAATCATACGTCAACGAGAACCAGGATAATTGGCCTCGTTACGTTTACACAGCAATGCTAGCCTACAACACTTCCGTGCACTCAACTACAAATTTCACTCCTTATGAACTTCTATTTGGGCACAAGCCCTTCATTCCAAACTCTGTATTTGATTCGCCTGCTACCTCTTATTTAGATTACATAAAAATGCTACAACACCGCTTACGCTATTCACGTGATAAAGCCTTACAACATATTGCCAAATCCAAAGAAAACTCGAAGGGATATTATGACGCACACACACGACCTACTAACTACAAGGTTGGTGACTACGTCTTTCTAAAAAATCATCTGCGATTACGTAAGGCCCTGTCCCCAATTTGGAAAGGACCCTATAAAGTAGTTAAAATAAATGGTAGGAATTCATTAACCCTACTAATCAATCGCAGACACGTAACTCATCACTACGATGAACTAAAACTCGCTAGAAGAGGCGACTCCTAAATTTATAAAATACTACTTCTATTATTATTCTACATCAATTTAATATTTTATAAAATATACACTATATATACTTTACAATATCTTATACAATTTTATACACCTTTTTAGATTATAAATAGTAATAGTATAATAATAAGATAGGTTAGTTATACACTTACTTATAAAATACAACATTATATTTTTAATTTCAGTCTTACCATATCAATTTACGTGCCAGCTATGGCTGCCTCGAATCTCATTCAACCTATATCTTCAGGTTCCGGCATCTATTTCGACTACTTAGGCAAATTAAGAATAACTAATGGACATCTAAATGTGTTAATGCCAATTGATGTTTCACATTTCCAACCCCACATAACAAATATAAATGCTATGTTGGGCAGTGTAAGGTTTTTGTGTTCACAAAAGTATAATTCTGGATGTCACAATCTGCTCGAACCTCTAACTGTAAGATACAAAGATATCGAGAAACAATTCGATTCCATTTCCCATTTGGTAGACAGCAGAATCAAGCGCGGAGCATGGTTTGGTGGTGTTGGAACTGTGTTCAAACACATATTTGGTACTTTAGACGAAAATGATGCGTTAAGATATGATGATGCTATAAACGCTGTTCAAAGTGATGCTAAAAAACTAGCTTCATTAATGAAAGAAAACATTCTAGTTACTACATCTACTATTGCTGCTTATAATAATTCTATTTACAAACTTAAAATTAATGAAGATAGTTTAAATCATGCCATCGACAACCTCTCTGTAAAAATAAATAATTTGACTCTTATTTCTAATAATCTTTTAACTTCTATAAATTTTATCTCAATATTTAATAGTCTTGAAACGTCCTTACTTACCTTGTCATTCCATTTAGAAGACATTATCAATGCTATTCTATTAAGCAATTTAAATGTTTTACATCCCTCTATTATAACTCCACATCAATTATACAGAGAGCTTGCCGAAAATATTAGACATTTACCAAATAAGCTAGAATTACCGCTAAAAATAGATGTAAACTCTATACATACTATCCTTAATGTGTCGACCACTGCTTGTTACTATTTAAACCATAAAATTGTATTTGTTCTACAGATACCACTTGTTACTTCGATAGAATTTTATTTATACCATAATATTCCACTACCAGTACCACATGATTCGGAAAAGCCAAACTCATTTAGCTTAATTGTCCCTTCGTCAAAATACATAGCGATTACAAAGGACAAAGCACACTACAGTAGCATCAACTCTTTAAGTACATGTAAGAACGTCAATTCTGGAACTTATATATGTGCAATTATAGCCTTATACTCATCTAGTGCAAATCCATCTTGTGAAAGTGAAATAATCTCAAAAGTGTTAAGCGTTCTACCAGTGCAGTGTGAAACAAGATTTATTCATGGAAAACTCGATTTATGGACACCGCTCACAAACAATCAATGGATTTTTGTTCAAACATCTCCTACAAAATTATCTCTTGACTGTGTTAGTTCTGAATTGTTGGAAGAAATAATTATTGGCACTGGGATCTTAAAGGTCCCAAAATATTGTTCTGTATACTGTAAAAGCACTCAACTCTTCTCCAACGATAATGTCTATAATATAAGTTCACCTGTATCTAGTTTTTCCAACTTTAACCTCATTAATGACTCCTGCTGCAATTTAAATAAATTCAAAGCAAATATTAATAATGTGCCCCCTATTGACTTACGAAACATTGACTTAGAAAATGTAAATTATAATACAGTTACTAAATCCTTAGTCAAAGATTTAAATAGAATAATTGAAGAACCACATGTTATAAAATATGGGGCTCATTACTCAGTGTTGACTGTTTTTATAATCCTTATTGTAATATGTATAATTATGTATAAATTTTACGTACAAATATATATAAGAAATTCTAATTCTTTTCCAATTACTACAACTCCTGTAAGCAATGATACTATAGTAGAATTCCAAACAAACAGACAGACAGACCATTTAGAAACTAATAATACTATTTCGGAAGAAACACCTCAGCAAAACCCCATGCCAAAATTAAGAATAAATATATAAAATTTTAGAAACTTCGATTTAATCATATCCTCGAAGTTCCTTCTAAAAGGGGGAGGTGTTATATCCAAACCTAGTATATAATAAAGCTGACGACCAGACTGCCTCATCAGCAGTATGACTTATGTATATTTCTCCATCCCGTAGTCCAGTCAGTCACGCTACAATCTCCAAAGAGATCACTGGTCTCATATTCTATCTCGATTCTATTTCTATTCTATTTCTAAAGTTAGTTTAAGTACAAAGTGTTCTAAAAGTGTAATTAAAGTGTGATTAAAATAAAATCTTTTTTTTAAAACGCAATTCACCGTGTCCGGTCTAACAGTTCAACTACTAAAATGGAATGTTATATAAAATACAACATCCCTTAAAAACTGGTGGTACTCGCATCGACAACCAATTTCACCCTGGGAAATGCTGCTTTCACCAAGATGACATAGTTCGAGCCCGTACGACTACGAGTATGTACTAGTTGTCGATACCGACCTGTTTCTTTATGTGCGATCTTTTTACCTGCATTGATCGGTGCCGACCTGTACGGGCTTGTCCGTACCGAGAACCTGCCTCTTTATATCTTTAAAAGTAAAAGTACATATTCTACAATAACACAATAAATATAACTGTAGTACAATATCAATTGTAAGTAAGGCTCCAGTTTATGTAGTAATTGCTTATTAGCTGCGTATTCTGTTACGCTGGCTTTTTTGTCTCATTTATAAAAAATAGGGATTATATTTTACCTGATGTTTCTGCATTTTCTTCCGTTTCGTTTGGATATAGACTAATTATTTCCCCTTGAAAAAACAAAGGGAATTCAGAATTTGTTTTGTTTACCTTGTTACTTTATATTTTAGAGGCTCCAATGGTTTGATGAGAGGACCGTTTTCATTAAAATTATTTTTGTTTCATTTGTGATACTGCCAACCTTTTGTATGTTTACTTTTGTGAATGTTTCTAATTAAAAACATTGATATTGTTGAAAAGAACAGAAAAAAAATTGACAATTAATAAAAATAGAATGCCATATACGCATTACATATTTTTAACTTCCAGTTAATGTATTAGCATAAGGAAGTTACTGATTTGACCCCAATTTTCGGAAATTTAGTTTTCACCAGATCTCCACGCTTTGAGGTCCTATGCACATTTTCCGACTTTCACTGTGAGTATGTGTGTGTGTCTATATGTGTGTATGTAATTATTGATAAAAAAATCTAAGAGATATGACAAAAATCATTTATTTTTTTCAAAATCTTTCTTCAACGATTACTTCCAAAACAGATAAACCAATTTTGGTTAAGTTTATATAACTAAATTATTAGTGAATAGAGCTGATTAGTTTTTGGAATAAATTGGTACATATATCTGGTATTTATCTTAAAAAACATGGCATTAAAAAATATTATATAAGGGTTTTTTTTTCAAATTCTAGGTATTGTCTAATCTACTGTCAAAACCGTGCACCTCTTTTAGAAACTAAATAAAACCCAATCGAATCCCCAGTTTCAGGTGAGGTACAGGCGTTAAATAGTACAAGGTCTAGGGTGACAGGCTTCACACCGACAGAGTTCGGCATA
>DVYY01000008.1:0-11755 GCA_018236425.1 Emesis temesa temesa
GTAAAATGTTTAAGTTTAAATTAATAGGCATTGAGTTCGACTAAAGTGACTGACTTCTCTTGTCAGACTAAACCTCGACTTAGGGTAATAACATGTCAAAAAGTGAGTGACTGGGTGGTATCAAGATTTCAGCTCAACATTAGCTCTTGACCAAGGTTTCGAGTGTTTGCGAGCCTAAACAGAGAACCGTAGGTATAAATAAATATCAATTCAAAATAAATACCTATTTATTTGCCTTTAATTTATGCTAAGGTTTTATTTAAACTACTAACAAAAACCTGTTGTAAATATAAATCAAATTAAAATTAGTTATTCAGTTATAAATAATTACTATTGATAAAATATATAACATTGGCATACTGTACCAATATAATTCAGGAGGTAATTATAATAATGGCCAAGACCACTTGTTGCCAAACTGCCAAACAATAAAAATAGCTATTAAAGTTTTGTATTTGGCTAGTTTTGTTTGCCAACTATGGATTTGACTCTTTTCGAATAGAAGCAAAATGGATTTGACGCAGTTGAAAATAACGTGTAAGGATTTGGCTATATTTGGACGACCATAAGAAAGTTTAATCGTATTCAAATTCAATGTATCATCATCACTAGCACACAAAAGTAAATTAAAACATACGGTTAATCACTAAACACTAGGTTTTAAAACGGTAGAATGATAAATCTCATTCAGTAAAACTGAATAAGCCAATGTGAACACAAAAACGCGTCAGAATTTTGGGTTTGAAATAAGTACCTAGGTACCAAATGTTATTTAAATAAAAAACAATAAGCATGCTTATGACAGAATAAAAAATCTATGTTAATCAAAATGTACCTATATTATTCATGGTTCCATTTGGTAACTTCTTTAATCATTTGTATAAAACTGATTTTGACATCAAAAAGTTTGCTGCCTCTAAGAAAAGCAAGTTGTCTACATTATAGTACTTTCACATCCTTTTGGCATACTCCTTGTGTTGATCCGGGTCATATAGGCGATTGTTATCTCTTTCCATCAGGAGAACCATTTGCTTGCGTGCAATCATATGATATATATAAAAAAGTACTCAGTATCCACAAAATAGAATAAGCAGACTTTAAGCTTAAACACAGCTTAAATTATGTGCTCATTGTAGCTTTTACATTACCTAGTTTTAAAATTGTCGACGCGTCATAAGTGCCTGTAAAAGGTTTTTTTATGATCCATAAACTTATTCCAACATTCATAGTTAAACAAAACTTACGTATCTATTTTATATTTCTCCATCTTATAGTATTTACACAAACAATAGTTTCTTTCCCTTTTGTAAGCTCATAAATTACCAAAGATTATTTTTCCGTCCCATGATCAGTGTTTACATTGTTTTATGTTAACAATGTTGTGTTCACAGCATTGTTTCATTAAAAATGCACTTCACTACCTGAATTTTACTTTGTCAGTAACAGTTTAAAGCAAAAATAAAACGATTTTTGTTATTATAATATTTTATTAAACATTATCTTGAATTACAACATCATCTTAAAATGGTGCTGAAGCACTAATATTATGTTCATAACGACGTCCCACCAGACAGTTGCAGCAGTACTCAACTGTTCCTTTTCGTCCTACCATATTATTTTCTACAAACCTTTCGTTGCGAACCCTGAGACTGATTGTTACGGGGTGGCAATCTGAATGTGTTGCTACGGGGGTTGTAATTGGGTGGTGGTTCACCGAATACCCTTTAAGTGTGCGTGGGTCTGCGATGGATATGTATAGTTTCGTTCAGTTTGAACGATTAAGGTGGGGGCCTATAATGATGACCTATGGGTGCGAGCCAATTGGGTGCGGGAACCTGCATATATTGAGAATGTGGTGGCATAAATGCGTTAGGCGGTAGGGACGGAATCTTAGGGGTTACCTGACCTTTATGAGGTTCATTGCGCTGCTGCAAGTACATTATTTTCAATTCTTCCTGAACATACTCTAGCGCTTATTCTATAGTACTGGGTCGCATGCATCGTATGTGAGACCCCAATGGTTCTCTTAATCCGCGAACGAAAGCCTGCATCGTTACTTTTTCGTAAAAGTCGCGTTTGGCTTCTGTTGTGGTGGGTATAGCTTCGTGTAACGTCACGTACGTCATAAGGGTGCTAAACAGGGTTTGGCAATGATTATAAAATTCCTGAGGGGATTTGTTGCCTTAGGCGGACAAAGACAAGTCTTTGTATAAAGTCGTTTCGTCGCGTTGGTCCGAAAAGTCGTTAATTAAGGCAGCACGGATACCTAACCAGCTATCCAGGATTCCGTTAGAATTTAGAGTACACGCGGCATTTTGAATATGAGAACGGGGACCGTTATCATATTCAAAATTTCATTTAGAACGTAGCAATTGGGAAACTCGCTGCTTACGGTCGTACTCAAATATTTAGCGGCTAATTGATCGCAATTGCTAATAAAGCTAGTGTGCACGTTAGGGTTGCCGTCGAAATCCGGGACAAGGCGGAGTGCCTTAGAGATCGTGTCCGGGTCATGAAACATTTTAGGTATAGTTTCTAAGTTGCTGTCTAGTTCTAAATTTATGTTGCTATTACTACGGAAAGTCTGACGAGATTCAGACTCCCGAGATTTTTAATGTTTTTATGACTATATTTACCGTACTTTCATATCTGGTTTTTCTCGGGCGTCATTTCCAGATCTCCTCCTCTTCGGATCACGGCCGATCCGTAGATTCGGGATACTCGTTGATGGGGCTGATAGCCGCCCGGGCGACTCGCTAGCTAATCTAATGATCGGCCTAAACCTCGCGAACCGGCCCGCGAGTATCCTACCGACTGCGCCAATTACGTTGGCTGCAACCGGAGGTTCCAAAAAAAACCAAATTTTAATTAATACTAATTTAATTTTACATAAAATTGTTACAATTAAACTTATGATCTAACCCTAATCTAATGTTGCTATCTCGAAGTGTGAAATAGAATAGAGGGAGTTGTTCCCTTGATGCGCCGCACGGTGAGTCGAGTGACGTCAATGCACCGTCGGCAGATTGCAACACCTTTACTTATAAACTAACATTGTAGCGGCTTCGTCATCGTTCTTCTTAGGGTTCCGCTACGTAATTCCTCCACCCTTAGAAAGGCAACTATTTTAGGATGTTTAACGAAAATGTTGCCGGCATATCTCCAGAGTTTTCTCCCGTTCTGGTGTCGTCCTTTTCATGTTCTTGTTTCTTAGAGTAATTTCCGGACTTGTATTTTTGTAAGATGAAGATGGTTATCATTATAAATCCGATAAATAGGATGATATAAAATGGTATCGTTGTATGGTACATTATGGAGTTAGGGTGAAAATTGCTGGGATTAACTGGAGTTTGGGCCATGATCCTTTCTTGAGTAGTGTGAAGATCATGCAGATTGATTGAGTCTAGTTGGATTTGGTTCTTCTCGAGAGATGCAGTTCTGCCCTCTTGAGGTATCTGGATCAGCTTAAATGGTTGTCCCATTAGTTCATCGTTGTCATTGATTATGGTGAATTCGGTGGTCTTCAAATAGCAGCTTACTGGGATAGTTGCGAGGTAGCTTCCCTGGAGTACCGTGTGGTCTACTCTCCCGCAGGTAAGTTGGGTTTTTGTTTCTTCCGGGAACGAAAGTACGTAGTGTTGGTCGTCGAGCTTCTCCATAGCTTCCCTCTTCAGAGTGACTTTAGTAAATTGACAGGCTTCTTTCAACACCTGGTTGGCTATAAGTTGATGGATGCAGTCTAGTTTAGAACGAAGTTGGTGATAAAATTTCTCCCCGCAGAGAAACCAGTGGTTTAGCTTCGGACATTCTGTCTCTATGTACACGAATGAATTCCCGTTAGTTGCTATGTAAGGAGAAGGAGGGATCAAGCTTTGGTTATCTTTGTTTGGGGCAATGGCTAATTTATAAAAATCGAAACTATCTTTAGAAATAATCGGAAATTTAAAAATTATTACTATTTGCTTGCTAGAATAGTATGATCCGGGTTTGATTATATCATAGTATTCTCTTAACTCCATGTTCGGTGTATGGTCGCCGCCGTAAACGCTTTTTACTTTATCTACCATTATTTGTAATAATTCTATATCTATCATGGTATGATGAGTGGTGGAAAGGCGAATAAAGGCTAAGGAGTTTTCAACCCGTAATATCTCTTGCATTAAATCCTCGGTGTTTTCACTAGCTATTTCTAAAAGTTGAGCAAACCGGGCATATTTAATTAAACTGGATTCCTTATGAATATTACTATTAAGTATCAATTGTAAAGTTGAATTAATTTTTTCCTGATTAAGTACTAATTGTTCTAAAGCATTACTGTGTTTCGCCATCCATTCTTTACTTAAACTAATATGTTTATTGAAGTTTGAAACCGTGCTGTCTTGATTAACTTGTAATAGTCTAAGAGCTTCGTCATATTTAAGTGCGTCAGAGTAGTCAAGATTTCCAGTGATGCTTCTTATGACAGACCCGAGGCCATTTACTAGTCCTCTTTTGGTCCGGTTAGGCTCTATAGTTTGCAACTGAATTAGGATCTTGTTAAGTTTAGTAAGAAGGTAGTCAATCTGAATTTCATATAAGGTGTAGGTGTCGTTAATAAGTCTGTCTTTGTATGTGAGGAGCTGTCCCTGAATTTGACTAACTTTGTCCTCAATATCGTTTAAATCTACGTATTGTAAAAAGGTATGATGGTGGGTCGTAAGTCTCATTGTTCCGAGGTGGTACGGGAGTAATCCGGGTCCGTCAGCTAGACTTTCCAGGTTTATTTGTTGAGTCCAAGTCATTTCTATGGTCATTAGAAGTATCGTTCTGTAACAAATTGGATGTTTTAGGGACTCGTTTTAGTCTTGATTTAGCGACCGGTCCGCGTTTTTTAGATGTATAGATATGGATAGGCAAATTAGCAAGAACTTTATCTTGAGTATAGCGAGGTGCCACTTTTTGACGAGTCGCAAGGGGATTTTTAATGAAAACTTGTTGGTCTGGTGCGTAGTCGATCTCGGGTTCCCGATCCTTGTTTCTTTGTTCAATAAGATGGGTACGATTAGCGAGGGAGGTTTCGTTAACTATATCGTATACCTTTTTCATTTGCTCCCTGTGATTCTGGGTATACTGTTGCAGCAAGTGTTGAGTCATATCAAAGTCAAGGCAGTCTCTAGGGTCAAAATGTCCAGTGAGTAAGTCGAACGGTCTACATCTCGTAAAGCTATGTATGGAACTATTGTATGCTATTATAGCGTATGGTACTAAGTTTACTATAGGTTGGTCTGGGTGCTGTAATTTTAAGATTCTAAGATGTTCTAGTAAAGTAGAGTGAAAACGTTCAATGTTACCATTATCATTGGGGGAGTGAGCCAGCGTTCTGTGGTGATTTATTTTATGTAAGCGTGTAAATTCCATGAAAAGTTGATTGGTAAATTCGGTCCCGTTGTCGGTGATTATTGTAAGTGGTACACCAAAATGCGTACAAAAGGTTAGCAATGCTTGTAGTATACTAACAGCGGTTCCGTCTCTTAATGGGTAAGCCTGACCATACTTAGTGAATACATCTACGAACGTTATGTACTTTTCAGTTTGAACGGTGAATAAATCTATATGAAGTGTCTCGAAAGGTTTGGTAGCCGGTGGAACTATGTTAAATTGGGGCTTTATAGGGTGTCTGTCGTATTTCGCCTGTCCGCAGATGGTGCATTCGTTGATGAATTTAATTATATGGTCTCGCATCTTAGGCCAATAATATCTGGTAGACAGAGCTAGATAACATTCGGTTATGCCCCGATGGTTAGTCTTGCCATCGTGGTAGTGTCGTATGATTTCTTGCTGCCGGAGATACTCCTTTACATTTTCCAATTCCCGTTTGGTTACAACTAAATTCATGGCGGAACTTTTAAACTTATCTTGTAAAATAGGAATGATGGAATACATTGCAAGAGGTGGGTTTATGAGAAGGGCGGTTTTAATTTTAGGCTTTACATATTCCTTAATGGCGTTTATCACGTCATCTTCCAAACTATTTTTTGAGAGTTGTATGCTAATGCGAGTATGTGTATCGAACGGTTTGGTCACCGCGGGTTTCCGTTTGATGTCGTCTACAATGGTAAAGTATATTTGTCGGTTAAATTTATTAAGGGGGTCATCGGTAATAGGGATCTCTAATATTGGGTTCTCTTGACTGGTGTGTACTGTTTCAGTGGAAGAGTTAGTCGGGGGGCTTGTCCGTTCGGTGGGATTTCCTATTAACGAGTTAAGCTCGTCAATTTCCTGAATTAGCGTCTTTGTCTCTTCGTTATGTATCTCTATGCGAGAAAGCGCATCCGCGTTACAATTATTCTTGCCTTTTTTATAGACAACGGTGAAATCGTATTCACTTAGCCGAAGTCTCCAGCGTGTGAGTCGTGAGTTACCTTCTTTAAGGTTCATAATCCACTGTAGTGGCTTATGATCGCTAAACACCTTGAACTTCCTTCCAAAGAGATACGGTCTGAAGTACTTCGTCGCCCATACTATTGCAAGTAACTCCTTCTCGATTGTGCTATAGTGAGTTTCACTCTCGTTGAGTGTGCGGGAGGCGTAACAAACCGGTTTATCCGATCCTATCGGACCTTGCGATAGTATAGCTCCTATTGCTACGTTTGAAGCGTCTGTTGTGAGGTTAAATTCCTTAGTAAAGTCGGGGTACTGTAGTATCGGGTCATTTGTTAACAGAGTTTTGCACTTTTCGAAGCAGTTTATGTAGTCCGAGTCAAAAGTAATTTTCCTATTTTTCTTAAGGCACTGAGTTAGGGGTTTTGTGATTCGGGCGAAATCAGGGATGAATTTTCGATAATAACCGAGAAGGCCTAGAAATTGTTTTATTTCCTTGGGTGTTTTGGGCAATGGATATTTCTCTATGGCAGCTATTTTTTCGGGGTTTGGCTTTACACCGTCTTTACTTATAATATGTCCAAGGTAGGCTGTTTCAAGCTTCAAAAATTCTGATTTATCCATTTGAACTTTGAAGTTTGACTCTCGGAGTCTCTGAAACACTTTCTCAAGGTTCACCATGTGTTCCTGGAGAGAGGTACTGAACACGACGATATCGTCGAGATATACTAAACAGATGTCGTTTTGAAGGCCTCTGAGGACATTATCCATAACGCGTTGGAAGGTACTAGGAGAATTTTTAAGTCCCATAGGCATACGGAGAAATTCAAAATGGCCATGTTCTACGTTAAATGCCGTCTTGCAGATATCTTGGGGGTCCATTTCTACCTGGTGGAAGCCGTTAGTCAAGTCTAAGGTCGTGAAGTATTGACACTTCCCTAACTTGTCTAATACGTCACTAATATTGGGTATCGGGTATTTGTCGTCTAGTGTTTTTTCGTTGAGTTTCCGAAAGTCAACTACAAGGCGCCATTTTTGTTTGCCGGAGGAGTCTATTTTCTTGGGTACAACCCAAATTGGTGAGCTCCACGCAGAGTCGGATGGTCTAATTATGCCCTGTGTTAACATTTTTTCGATTTGATCCCTAACCTCTTGTCTGTGGATAAATGGGTATCGGTAAGTTTTACTGTGTACGGGGACCTCGTCTGTAGTTCGGATACGGTGCTTTATTTTATTTGTGAAGGTAAGTGGTTCGCCTTCTATATAAAAAATATCTGAATACCGGGAACAAAGGGCTTTTACATTGGCTTTTTCTTCCTCATTTAAATGATCCAATCTTAATCGAGGAATAATATTTTGAGCGCGCGAGGAATGTTGTTCGGTGCGCGTGCACTCGATATTGAATATCTCGGCTTCAGCCGGCCGATCTAATGAGAATATTATATCGTTTTGTGTTGGATTTTCTATTTCTATGTAACCGCGGTTGTTAATGACTGTCGTTATACATTCATGAACAATGCAATTGCATAGTACTTGTTCTCGTACTAGTACGTCTCCGTCAGCTGTGTTGATAGGAATACGCATGGCTTTCGACGTTTTGGCTGGTATAATATCCTCATATAGATTAACATTTCGCGAATTGTACATAATAATTGGATTTGATGCGGCGCGAGTCAGTAATTGTCCTTCTTTTAAATCTATTCGGGCTTCCCACTGACCTAACAAGTCCAGTCCTATAAGTCCATCGAAGTAGTCATGAAATCGGTAGATAAATAACTTTATATCGTCATGGTCTCTGAATTCTGGGAAACACGGCAAGGTAATGGAATAGTTACTTCTACTAGTGGCGTGAATATTTGTTACTTCAAATGGATCGTAATTAAGGGGATAATCAGTGAAGTATTTTTTTACAGCTTCCGGGCTGATGAAAGACTGGTTTGCGCCGGTGTCAATCAAAAATTTTAATGGGGGGTTCTCTATTTGTATGTACGGTAACTGTCGTTGAGTTTGAAGGTTTAGCTCTATTTTGGTTTTTGTGAAATTCGGTCTTCGTGAAAATCCTGGTCGTCAGTACTAGTTTCTAATGGTGGCACACTGTCTCCACCCATCAAATGGCTGCCGTGATGATAGTTATACGAAAAGTTAGGTGTAAAGTCGGTATTATAATAAGAGTAGTCATAACCGTCATAATAATTGTAGTCTGGCTCTTGGACTATGTAGTCATATGAGTCGTCGTAATACGAGTCATTGTATGCCGCACATTGGTTTATGTTCATTTCTCGCGTTTTAAAGTAATTATTAGGTGGCGGATTACCTGACTTTGTCCAGTCATGTCCTAACATTGAGGTATGGGGTAATATTTTTGGGGTGTACCTTTGTATCCCACTCATTGGTTGCGAACCCTGAGGCTGATTGTTACGGGGTGGCAATCTAAATGTATTGCTACGGGGGTTGTAATTGGGTGGTGGTGCACCGAATACCCTTTGCGTGTGCGTGGGTCCGCGGTGGTTATGTATAGCTTCGTTTAGTCGGAACGGCTGAGGTGGGGGCCTATATTGATGACCTATAGGTGCTGGCCACTTGGGTGCGGAAACCTGCATATGTTGAGGACGTGGTAGCATAAATGCGTTAGGCGGTAGGGGCGGAACCTTAGGGGTTACCTGACCTTTATGAGGTTCATTGCGCTGCTGCAAGTATATTATGTTCAATTCTTCCTGTACATACTCTAGCGCTTTTTCTATGGTACTGGGTCGCATGCATCGTATGCGAGACCCCAGTGGTTCTTTTAGTCCGCGAACGAAAGCCTGCATCGTTACTTTTTTGTAAAGGTCGCGTTTGGCTTCTATTGTGGTGGGTATAGCTTCGTGTAATGTCACGTACGTCATAAGGGTGCTAAACAAGGTTTGACAATGATCGTAGAATTCCTGAGGGGATTTGTTGCCTTGGGTGGACAAAGACAAGTCATTGTATAAAGTCGTTTCGTCGCGTTGGTCCGAAAAGTTGTTAATTAAGGCGGCACGGATACCTAGCCAGCTATCCGGGATTCCGTTAGAATTTAGAGTACACGCGGCGGTCCCCGTTATCTTATTCAAAATTCCATTTAGAACGCAGCAATTGGAAAACTCGCTGCCCGCGGCTGTACTTAAATATTTGGCGGCTAGTTGATCGCAAATACTAATAAATCTAGTGAGCACGTTAGGGTTGCCGTCAAAATCCGGGACAAGGCGGAGTGCCTTAAAGATTGTGTCCGGGTCATGAGACATTATAGTTATAGTTTCTAAGTTACTGTCTAGTTCTAAATTTATATTTCTATTACTATCTTTAATATTACTACGGAGAGTCTGACGAGATTCAGACTCCCGAGACTTAGAGGATCTAGGATGGAAAATTTTTAAGGTTTTAATGACTAAATGGGAAGCAACACGAGAACAATTCAAGTGTACTTACAGTACTTTCATATCTGGTTTTTAAATTTAATATTGAAACATGATAGGTATTAAAAATTGAAAAAAAATGAAAGTAATTTAATTTGTAGCTTCCTACAAACTCTCATATACGTAATTTATGTAAATATCATTGATATAAAAAGACGGTGTGAGAAATAAAAGTTCAAACTACATTGTCCTAACTACATTTGATAAACTTGATAGAGTGTCACTGTATAAGTAATAAATAGTGTTATGAAAAAACTATATGTTATCCACATTTAAGAATCACAACATATAAGTGGGGTAATTTGCCTCACTTTAACAAAGAATTATATACGTATAGTACGTTGGCGCATGGCCAGTCTATAAGTAAAAAGTAATTGGAACAGATATTATCTTCTTTTAACATCTCTGTAAATTTTTTAAAGCACCTTCTAGTTAGAAACGATATATTTTAACAGCGATTTTAATGATAAAGCAGCATTGCATTGCATTATTTAATTGGTGTGATTCATATATTTAATGGAGAGTTAAAGTTAAATATATTGGAACTAAAATTCAATTATTTTATTTAATATGTTAAAAGATATATGTATTAAAATAGCTGTTACTCGCGGTTTCGCCTGCGTGGGAGTGATTCAAGTACGCTGTACATGTCATAATGTATCTTCCCATGGGAATGAGATGTTTTACAGCGGTAAAAGTAGCCTATATAACTCTCTAGGCTCCTAACTGTCTCAAGACTTAAAATCATACCATAGAATCGCTAGGTTTCGTCGCGACGGAAAGACAAACAAACAAACACACTTTCGTATTTATAATATTAGTAATAAGTGATAAATTTATTAACAAATTTCACAATATTCCAACGTTAGTGTATTTTTTTTGTGAAAACTAGACTAACTGAATTTGTCTCTACGAGATAAGAACCTTTCCAAATAACAGATAAACCACTATCATGACTACAAGACCTCGCCTAGAAGTTTAATACCATCGTCATCCTGCTACATTTGTCACTGTTAAAAGAAAGGTTTCATCCAGTAAACGTAGCACACGTTTACTGGATGAAACTTTGTAATGTAAGGATGGCAACGCATCGATATAATTTTTGATATCTAAAGGCCAAATGCGAAGCGATTAATTATTGAATTGTTATTTACAATAAAAAGCATAAGCCCACTGATTTTATTCCACCGAGAGACGAAAATCGCAGTTTATAACACTATATTAATGATTTTGGTGTCACTGTTCTCTTGATGCTCTTGACGCTAAGCTAAAACTGTAACTGTACGAAATATTCCTTAGCTATCTTCTACGATAACTTTGGCTTACTTTACTTCGTAGATTCAAACTTATTTAGATTTATGTGTGGTTTTTTTTAGTGTGTATTATGACGTAACCAAAGCGCTGAGACTCGGACAAAATGGTAAACTGTGAATTCTGTGAATGTATTCACGTAATTAAAGATCGTACAAATCGCAGCGTTTAAGCTCTCACACATTGCTTATACTTATTATACCGCTTCGTAACACGTAACGCTGTATCATTTATAAGTGTAATAGCCGTAATAGATGTTATTTGATCGTGGTTAAATTACCCGAATAAGAACTTTAAAGAAGTGTTCTAGTCCTCTTGGTGAGTCTAGTCATCTTGGTTAGTATTTCGATGAACTGTCAATTTTCTGTCACCCTTACTTATCTACTGAGAAATTACTTGACCATAAGTGGCTACAATATGCTTTATTTATAGCATAGAATAGCAAACAAGCAGTTAGTTCTCCTGGTGGATAGGTAACTATCGCTTTAAGATAACAGAGACATTAATAGTGTGTTCATGTGTTAAGATGGCAATGCCACGTGCACTAGTCTACCGGTTACCTTACCCTCCAAACCGGAACACGCCAGCGATGGGGACTGTCGTTATTGCGGCATGAATAGAAAGGTAAGGTCGTGGTACCCAGACGTACA
>DVYY01000009.1:0-11200 GCA_018236425.1 Emesis temesa temesa
TTACCGTACTCCTCCGAAACGGCTTGACCGATTCTCATGAAATTTTGTGAGCATGTTGAGTAGGTCTGAGAATCAGCTAACATCTATTTTTAATACCCCTTAGTGATAAGGGTTGTCCACCCTTAAATTTTTTATGGCAAAACAACATTGGCCGGGCCAGCTAGTAATTCGTATATAAAGTGAGCTTTCTCTATTTGGGGACCTATTAGTGAAATTACTCATCTATTGCATTCTTTAAACAAATCATTCATCACCGGTGAATAAAATGGTAATTAGCTAACACAATTTATCTGCCTACTTTGTAGTATTTTGCACAACTCTGTTCTTTCCATAACCAGTATAAATGCAATATTTGCATGCAATAATATAATTTGTGTATTTTGGTTTATGTCAGAATGTTAATCTTCAATTACGACAGTGTTTAACCACATATTTATTAAGACTCATAACATGATTAAGTGGTCAGTTTTTTACCATGTGAATGCCCATAATTTACCGTTTCATAAGTATGCCGGTATGGTTTTGCAATCGAATTAAAAGACGAATGCATTGACTTCCAAATTGGGATATGAAGATGATTTCAATAAAGGTTTATTATCTACATTGCAGTACTTGCAACTACATATTATAATGAGACAGTGAACTGATATTTTTAACTGATTTAAAAAGGTTGTTATTAAGTTGACTTTTCAGTGTGTCGTGTTAACATTAAATTATTTTTGTGTGTATGATGATCTATTGTGGTAGATTTGGTGAGGGTGTGTATGTTTGTATGCCTGTATGATTGCCCAAGAACTTTTTGAAAACTAAATATCACTCCTAGATATTTCTTTCTGATTTAAATCATATAGATTCCAAACTAGGGACAGTTCAGGTTTCCTAAAAACTGGTTCAGTAGTTTTAGAAATATAGGTATGCGAGTACCTCTAGTAAGTGACTATTTTTAGTAACTATTCAAATTTTACATATTTAAAATCATTTAATTTTTATAATTAATTTTGTTATCGTAATATTATTAAATCATTTGTACTATTAGTACTATTAAGGGATAAAGTTTTTTGAAAGAATGAAATACATAAAGATTTCTTTGGACAGTAGAAAGCTACATTATTACTAACTAATACATATTAGTATATTTTAAACAAAACTACTTTGAAATTTATTCGTCTTGCATGTTCAACTGCAGGTTATAACGATCACATTAATTTCTCATTAACTTATAAAACACAGGAAGATCTCAATTCGTTTGTTTTATTTTGTTGTTATCTATCATAACCCAGGCATTTGTCAACTGATTGGAGAAAATTATTTTTGGAAGGTCTTCTCCATGTTTAGTTCCATATATAAGTATTTAATCCAGATCAGATACACGAGGCTGAAAGTCAAGTTGTACTTCTTTTAAATTATTTTGCACATGTTGGTCAGCGTAGTTTCACCCGCAAATCTGTGAAAAACAAATCTACTTCACAGGTTATCAATGCGTGTAAGAAAATTGATCTAGGCCCATTTCTGAAGAAAAGAGCAAGTTTAGGAGGTTGTAAAATAAATTATCGAGTTTTATAAATAATCTATTATAAGTACGATGTCCATGCAGGATAAGCAGATATATTCAAATGTTCATAGGTTCTTACCACACGGTTTATTTGTTTGTTAACTGGTGTGTTATATGCTATTCTTATTTGTATTTACGATAATCGAAATCAACAGATTTACGTTTACGTACTTTACTGGAGTACGAGAATGCTCCAGTAAAGCACATAACTAACACCAGATTCATGACTATTAATGAGTTTTTTTATAGACTGCAGAAATCCAATAACGCTTTGTCAGAGCAGGCTATTAGGTCAACAAGGTTGAACGTTTTAAACATGTTTTTATTAGCTTGGTATTTATATAATGGTTTTTTTAAATAATTTTAACCCACTTTGGAACTTAAAACTGGAGAACCGCTGAACCATTGGGCTTGTTCCTTTTTGTGTCTTTGATAAGGTTTTTATGGAGAGAAAACAGTAAAATGGAGAGGAAGATTGTGAAAACAATAATTTTCTTTTCCCTTACAAATTACTCTGTCCATAGCTGTCCAACATCTGACGTCGATCAAGGCAGAACAAGAGAGCTAACATACAAACATCTATATAACTTTTATTTAGAGAAATAAAGCAGAACAAGGTCTACTGGGACAACTGTCTTAATAATAGCTAATTATGAAGTAGGTAGAGTTTTTACTGTCCTTAAAATACAGCTCATTTCTTTGACAGGTGGTTTCTATTACCGTACTACGACATATTATGGACTAAATAAAAAGCATTACGTCATAAGCGTCTAACCATTGTATAGATTGGGCCTCTTTCAAAGAATAGAAAACTGCCTTATTGCGAGGTATCTTGTAAAAGGCGAGAAAACGCTAATACGTGACACTAAAATCGTGATTCGTGACTACTAACTGTATGGTAAAATTTCACAATATCTCGTCGATTTGCATGTAAAAAAATTCTTTTCCTGTAGAAAAAAAAACAATACATTCAAACCAAAGATATCCATATGGATAATTTATCTTTGACTCAAACATTGAATACGCATGACTGTACATGTGTCTAAAGTATTATTTGATTGATACTACCTGATTAATGTTGATGCTATGTGCATAGTTTCAAGTTTACTGGCTAACTTACCCATCAAATCTAAACACTTGGTGCCACCGCCTTACCTATTCCTACTGCAATGACGGCTGTGTATTTTGCTATCGTCTTAAGGTAGTTGGTAAACTCATGCATTTGGTATTCCATGTCTGCCACACAGAAAACAAAGCACTAACGAAAACCATCAACTTGTCCCCTATTCTATGACTGAACTGGATTGAAGGTAAACTTTTTTCAAAGGATGCATGTTCAAATAGATTTCTTTTTAAAACTTGACAAAAAAAAATGTTCACGATGGGATTAAAAAC
Source organism: Emesis temesa temesa (assembly GCA_018236425.1). Taxonomy (NCBI): domain Eukaryota; kingdom Metazoa; phylum Arthropoda; class Insecta; order Lepidoptera; family Riodinidae; genus Emesis; species Emesis temesa. The sequence continues at coordinate 2,948 of DVYY01000009.1, forward strand.
CCACGACCTAAGACCTTGCCTCTGGCCGGCACGCGGTTTCCAGTTGCCATTCCAAATCCTATCGTGGAAATTTTTCTTTGTCAGGCATTTAAGATATTCCCAAGCACGGGGTGAGTGCTAATACACATAAACATATATTTATTTTTGTAAATCTATTCGAGCGTGATAGAATGCGCGCTAATCTACGCGTAGATAAGTGCTCATTCTATCGCATTGACTACCACAAAGTAATACACGATGAATGAGCGAGGCAGAATGAGCGATAAATGACGTATAGGATCAAACTTGTTTATACATACGGCCATTTTACTAAGTGTTCCTTGGTAGTTCTACTAACATTTTTTAAATTTCAGGGCTGGACAAACAGCTCGCCAAGCTGGGCCTATTTATGGCGGTAGATCTGTGAGTGCCAGTTCTTCTGTGGGTATCGATTCGTCTGGCCAAGGATACTACGACAACACTGCTTCAGTCTCTAAATGAATGTACTACTTTCACAAATAAAAAAAAAATAACATCATATACTGTAATTTTGATAAAATATTAATATTTAACTTCTTTGTACGATTATGAATGGATTAGATGGAAATAAAAGTAGTTTATGTTATATTTTTTTTATTGAAACCTAACCTAATTCTAAACACTGTAGGTTACAGTGAGAGAGGTATTTTACCCGTAATTAGTTTTTTGAATTCTAAGCTGACAAAAAGATTGGTTGTTCAAATTAAATTTATACAATTTGAGATATTTGTCTAGGTGTATATCTTAGAATACTAACACAACAAAATATGGTTTGCTATTCTATGGATTTCCTTAGTTACGTAAAACAGCTGAGAAAATAAAAAAATGTCCAAAAAATTAAAAAAAAGGAAATACTTTGTAACTTGCAGCGAAGAGAAGAGAAGCTACCATATTTTTGAGAAAAAAAAAATTACTATATTTTTTGACCTATGTTAAGGCGTTAATTGCATTTTTATTTTCCAAATTATAATAGAGTGAATTCGCGAGTAAAGTTGCGCGGGCCATGTAGTACTTTATTTAAAATTTATAGCACTTGTACTGTTTCACTTTTTACTATTTATTTATTTGTTTTTTCCTACCGGTTTCACCTTTTAAGGCATCTTTAGGGCTGTGATACAATTAAAAATAGCTCTAAAGTAGTTTAATTGTATCATAGCCCTGAAGATGCGTTAAAAGAAAAAACAAATAAATGAATAGTAAAAACTGTAACATTCCAAGTGCTATAAATTATAAATAAATGGAGTTTCATTAAGTGCTAACAATAAAAAATATAGAATGTGCTTATTACTTTTTACTGATCTTAACAACCAAATTTCAAAAGTACGAAATGCTTTAAAATGTTTTTTAAATAATAATATTTTTGTGTAAGAAAATTAGCATATAAGAATTAAATTCGTATTAACTCCTACTTATTTATGTCAACAAATATGGTGCAAATTAGAATCACCTTAAAACAAATAAATATGCAAACATTTTTTACTAAAATACGTATTTGAATGATTGGTTTGTATTGAATCTACTTTTTAATACCTACTTATTAATAACAACAGTTTCTATTTGCGAGGAAGTTCTAATCGGTACAACGGTTTATCGTAGTTATATCCTGGTTGTGGAGACGGCTGAGGAGCAGGTTGCGGTGCAACTGGTACAGGTTGTGGTGCAATTGGTAAAGGCTGTGGTACAACAGGCACAGGCTGTGGAAAAACGGGCACTTGTGGTGGTGTGATGATAACAGCGTCGTCGGTTACTCCCACATCTCGTGCGAAAGGTGCCTGTCGAAACTGTGCTTGATTGAACTGAGGCTGAATATGCCTTGGTACTCCATACTGTTGTTCTGGTACTCTGTACTGAGCAGATACTATATTCCGTGCAGTAGGCACCACAAGTTGCTGGTACTGAGCTTGGTTGAACTGCGGCTGGATATTTCCTGGTATTCCAAATTGTGTAAATTCAGGTACTCCATATTGTGTAGGTAATTCCATACGACCGAACATTTTTCCTAAGAATGGAAATTTGTTTGTCAATGTTGCCCACCAGCCATTGCCACCCACTTGATTACTTCCTTGATCACCCCAGAAAAGCCGCTGTGATGGTTCAACTGATATGCTGGGGAGTATTTCTATCGAGTATGGATCGATGGGGCCTATATTGTAAGGTATGTCTCGTTGCACATTGTAACATGAAATGTGACCTGAAATATAAAAAAAAATTAAGCATCTTCAAATATACACCATAGACAATTTAATGAAATGCAAAAAAAAACAATTTGAGATTTTTACAATATTTTTTAAATACATTTTTTTTAAATATAAATACTAAACATTCTAAAATTTTATATGATTTATATGTAATCATTTTATATGTATTAATATTTCTTTAAATTATTGTTAAATTTATTATTAGAAATGTTAACGCACCTATTATTAGGCAAATAAAAATAAAAATCGTATTCATTTTCGTACAAGTTACTGAAGACGAACTGTGTTCCATTGTTGCTCGTTTGGGCCTTTAAACTGCCTCTATTTACTCCTAAAGGAGGGCCTTGAAAATAATTCTCGTAACCCAATATTGTGTATGAGGTAATACGTGGTGAGGCAGCGGCTCACCCAGCGGCCGGCGGGGACGGACAGCATGGTGTGGACAATAGGCGCGACATCTAGGTGATTCGTGCGCCGCCTGCATACACAGGCTGTATCTGAAATAAACTGTTGCTTACACTCCGCACGGGTTACAGAAGAGGTTGCCGCGGTCATATTAAAAGGATTGATTGATTCTTATTTATGTGTATTACATAACGATCTTTTGTTTTAAAATGCATTCCGATTTCCATTATAGCCTGTGGCAAACTTTTACCGTTGCGTAAATTAAATTTATTAGCCTATACAAGTTCTCTTTTTTTACATTGTTCGAGTATTTTTAATCGATGTTGATTTATGACATAATATTATGGATAGGCAGAATTTTATATGTAGTGAAATTGATTATGACTATGTATTTTGCAGTACTTAAGTACATGGGATATTATGTAAGTAATATTAAAAAATAATTTATTGTTAATCGATCTAAAATTAAGTGTATGTTATGTATTACGCGCTAAGGAAGTTCTTTAAATTAAATATGAAATGTAAAATTACATATTATATTCACCTCATATCTTTAGACAGTGAACTGAATGCTATATTATATGCATCTAGGTCCTGATTTGTCAGCTCTACCACCTCGCTCCACACGCATAAACTTTCTATAATTTGCTCAAGCTAAATCCTTAAATTAAAAAATACAGTAAGAATTCAGGGCAGAAAATCTGCTACTGTATTTGAATACAGATTTTCTGCCCTGAATTGAAAATTTAAAAATAAACAATGCAACAATTTTTAACGCGTATTGGTTGAATTTAAATTTTGAACTCACTGCAAATAAATAATTTACAGCGAGCCTAATTTGACGTGGTGTAATTGAAATTAATTCAATTTCAGTGTTTTTAAAAATATTAAATTAAGAGCGATCAATAGATTTACTCTGTAGGATAAATATGCAAAATCAATCAAGTGGCTTTGTTAGGTATATCATAAGTAATAATAGTGGGCTACAATTTTCAGATGTATCTAAGTAACAAGTATTTTTATGTTTCTCAAAGTTATATACTAGTACAGCTACTAGTTACAATTAGTATTGATGTCTGTTCGGATTTTAAGAGATTTTTCTAAAACTCTGACGATTAAACTGATTAATTATCCTCAAACGCCTGTGTTAAAGATTTCAATAGCTTCGCATTAATGCTTATTTCCACTTGTCTATATATACATACTTCATAATTAGTAAATACATGCTCTACTTTATATATCTGTTTCTGTGCTGGCAAATTACTTAAAAACTACTAAATGAAATTTTCATGCAGTAACAATAAGTTTCAATTACATAATTCGTTTATCCTTTTTTGTAAATTTGTTGAAATAATATGATGATTGAGTTATAACAAAATAAAGTATGTAAGGATTATTCTTTTTGTAAGACTACAGAAAATTGTTTATTATATCCATTCTAATTTAAATAAAGTGGTAGCATATTAATTGTTACCAATGCGCGTAGGTAGCCAAGGCGGGTCGTTAGTAACTTTATAAACATCAAAATATTGTTAGTAAGCACTCAATCCCAGAAGTATAAACCTCTATGCCCGTTATACAGGTATATCCAACAACTATGTGACTTTCAAAATTGAACCCAGGTCCTGATTATATATATAGATTAGTTATATTTATATATATATATAGATTATTTGTGTTCTTGATTACGCAAACTATGTTAGCGTAACATAGTTTGCGTAATCAAGAACACAAATAATCTACAAACATAGCGGTCAAAAAGCTCAATAACTTAAGGAGTGGAGGATGAAAGTGCTCAGTGCTCGGTGTGAGCATATAACGTTATATAAGACATATTAATTGTTATTGGCGCCTTGCCCCGCGTGGTCAAAGGAAATTAATAGTAAGAGAAAAAATTACAATGATCAGATATGCATCATAATAAATCTTCCCATAGAAATGAGATGTCTTACTGCGGCAAAAGTATCTCCAGACACAAAAATCATATCATAAATACGCTCTGTTGCGACGTGGACGCGTATTACAAAAAACAAACTTTGGCATTTAAAATATTGGTGAAGATAAGAAAGTAAGGATTACTAGAATCTTAAACTAAAAATATTGTTAAATTTGTAGGTTTAGTATTAACGAAGTATCGTTGCATTCATTATTATAATTTGTAAGGTGTATAATTTTATGCCACATGTAACTAAAGTAAAATCAATTTCTTTATCCATTGTCAAGGATTTGAAGTAGCGATATGCCTATATGTGTGTGTTTATTGTTATTTTCGATGTTCAGGATCAGTCAGCAGTTTTACGGATATTTGACATGAAACCTCAGCCAGCATTAAACTTAATCCTTAAAAAAATCAGCTTTATTTTTGTCTAATCACTGGCATAATGATCATAAGATCGCCGCCACCGCCGCGTTATGATTTGCCTTACAGCCAAATTACTAGTCCACGAGCTTTTTTATGTTTAATAAAATATAGTGGATATCAGAAACAACCTGTAAAAGAAATGCTTCATGAAAAATGCACTTGTACGCGTTCGTGAATGTTTACCCAACATAATCGGCATTATTCATAAGATAACAAGTGTTTGACTTTGGCGGTAGTCACGGCATTGTCAGCTACGAAGAACTATGGATTTTGCAAAACGTTGCTTAATCTAAACTTTGGTGTAGATATAGAAATTGTTCAAATAGATAATATCCGTGAGCACATAATACTATAAATGTATGTTTGTTTGTAAAATAGATATAATAGTAATGCATTCAGTTTAAAATATCGGGAATGAATGACTTGTCTATAGTTCCAAGTTCAAATTTTGTTTTTTTGTTGTAGTTAGGTTGGCACTCGGTTAGTCCCAAAAGACCTGAATGTTCTTCAAAAACTCAATCGCATGGGGGACATGCTAAAACGAGTGAATTTCGACCCAACATTCATGAAACGCATTATTACTGGTAACGAAACGTGGGTTTACGAATTTGATATGCAAACTAGACAACAAGCCTCAGAGAGGCGCCTTTCAACTGAACCGAAACCGAAAAAATCCCGCCAAAGTCGATCAAAAGACAAAGTCATGTTGACTGTTTTCTTTGACTATCGTGGTGTGCACTCGGAATTCTTGCCGGAAGATCAAACAGTAAATAAGGAATATTACTTAGGTGCTATGCGGCGCTTAAGAAAACAAATTCTACGAAAAATAACAGATTTGTAGAAAGAAAATTTTTAGGTTTTGCACCACGATAATGCGCCTTCGCACAGGGCCATAATTAAGAACGAATTTTTAACCTAAACTTAACCAAATACCATCAAGCAGCCACCTTATTCACTAGATATGGCTCCAGCTGGCTTCTTTCTTTTTCCTAAAGTCAAATTAGCACTTCGTGGAACTTATTTTCATTCGTCAGAAGACATAAAGAAGAATTCGCGGCGAAAACTGCTCTCAATTCCGAAAAAAGCGTTTCGAAAATGTTTTGATGATTGGATTATTTGTTGGCGTAAGTGTATCGTTTCGAAAGGAGCATATTTTGAAGATGATAAAATAATTTTTGATGATTAATTAACATTTTTTACATTCTTGATACTCGTAGAGTAGTATGTCTAAATATTAAAATATCCCGACACCACTGTTTTTCTTGTTAAAAAGAGCTATTGCTTCTTACATTCTTTAAGTTTTTATTATTTGAAGCAATAAATAAGAAGGTAATTCTGAGGAATGAGGGGTAGAATGACTTGGCAAACTCATAGTTATAGGATAAAAACTACATGCTACATACAAAATGCACTACATGTGTCTAAAGATTTTAGTTTTTATCCTGTTTTCCAAGTAAGTGTGAATTAATACTATCATTTTAATTATAACACCAAAAGTTTATGCGGTTAAGAGGCCTAATCAGGGCAAACCAAAACCAGAAGTAAAAATCATTTGGTAAAAACAATCGCAATACATAAACGCAGAAAGAAACGTTTAGTGCCGATAAGCAACGAGCAACTGTTAGGTCTCTCCATATTTGAATATTTTCCAAATAGAATATAAAACCTCAATGTTTGTATACCCCTTCACTCTTCACATGAATGAGTTATCAATACAATAGATTTATATGTACTTGTTTATATAAAAGTCGGGAGCTAGAAAAGTGGTGGCTACTACTAAGCCTAGGCCAGCTAAGACTGCAAATCCACCACTGTTGATTAGTGCAAGTATTATCGTCTTATCTCAGCTGGCCAACTCGAAATCTTATTTATTGGAAAGAATATCGATAGGTTACAAATTATTACAGATATTTTTTTAGTTACAAATCGAGACCTCCCACAAAATGCCGTGTATATTTTGTACTCGTAATTACACGCAAAGTGAAAAAAATATCGAAAATATACCTGGAAAATGCTTAAAAAAAGGTTTTTTAGTTATTTTGTCACTTTGAATGTATTTAACAGTACAAATAACGTCAATTATCGGTGTAAATGCTTAACAACATATTTGCGGCTTACAACAACAAACGTGGGAGGTATCGAAATATTAACATAAAAATTCACTTTTATCAAATAATAAAAACTTACTAACGCTCAAAATAGATTTTACAATATATTTTCGATTTAGATTTGAAATAGGTAACGAAAAATTTAAATTTAAATTTGTAATTAGATAACATATTTTAAATTACATAATGATTTATAGATTTTCAAATCTATAAGTAAAATATTTATTTTCAACCAGCAGCCAGCTTCTATGCTGTTATACCTTACACTAGTTACTAATCCATAGTAATATCATAAATGCGAAAGTAACTCTATCTATTCGTCTGTCTGTCTTTTCTTCTCATCTCAACCACGAGACTGGTTTGGATGAAATATGGTAAAAATGTAGTTTGTGACTCGAGAAAGGAAAGCTTTGCCCGCTTGTTAAACTTTAATAAAGTATAGATTCCGTTTCCTTGGGATTTTCGAAAAAAAAAACTATTCTACGTCTTTTATTTCAATAATGAATTATGTATACATTGATGGCAAGTACATATTGGGCGCTTCTACACTATGTTAAATTAATGGCCCGTTATCAACCATTAAAAATACGGTTATTAAATTAGCCATTTTTTATATATAGCATAGGATAAGAAACAACCAGATGGGGTTTTTGATATAAAGAGACTTTAATCGCCTATGGACATCAAAGATGTAAATATAGCCGTGGACAGATGTATAATGTTACTCTCCAAACCATACTCTCCAAACCATAGTAACAGCACGGACACTATTTCAAATTCCAATAAAATTAAATATTTAACTGAAAATAATAACTGCGGTGGGATTTTCATTTATTTATTTATCTAACACTATATTGCACACAAAAATTAATAATCACAGTAAATAAGAATAAAAGTTCGTGTAGGTCCGGGCCACCTTTAAGACACATGTAAACAGCGAACAAGTGGCTCCACGTGTTACTGCCACCGTAACAATTATGTGGTACAATAATTCTGAAATGTCTAGCCCGGATATGGTACCACTACCTTATCTATTCCTGCCACAATAGCGTCAAATCTTGTCAGTGTCATGTAACAATTTGGGGGATAAAATAGCAAACTCACGCACGTAGAATTACCGTCTTGCCACAGGGATAGAAACGCACTATTAACATCTTTCTTG
>DVYY01000010.1:0-10789 GCA_018236425.1 Emesis temesa temesa
AACCGGCACACCATTCTGTCGTGTTGGAGTCGGGCAAACGGGCATTCTTTCATACTTATTGATGATGTGAAAAAAAATAAGCTGTGTTCCAGAGCGGCCACAATATTTAACGCACGTCAAGCAGGCCCAGAAGCGTCCCATGACGTCGTCTGTCACTGGGGACGACTTTTGCGCGCGTGTTTGGCTGCGGCCGTCGCCATTTCAACCTCTCTGGCGGCGAGATTTATAAAACGTTCGTAGAAGTCGTCGAGCTTTGGGACGACTATAGCCAGACTCATCTTACTGTCGTTGACCGGGCGCAGTAAATGCGACTAGGTGGCCGCACCGGTCGAGGCCGCAGCGTGGAATCGGCCGAGATTACGCGTCGATTACGCAAGCCGCATCGGACAATTCGCACGATTGTCGCCGGCGGGACAATTGAGGGTCTGCGTAATCGGTGCGTAATAGAGGCACATTCCGCACGCGACCACTGCCTCCCCATCCCCCCCCCCCACCCGTCTGCCGAGCCCGCACCGTTCACGGTAGAGATAAGTTGGAAAAAGGCATTTGTGATGTGCGAGGTGACACTGAATGTGCAGGCTCACAGCTTTACCGGTTCGTCCAAACTTCGTCTACATTTCAACGGTAGAGCGTCGTTCCGTTCGTCCGATGGCAGTTTGTGGGCGGCGCGCAACCTGGGTGACACCATCGCGTTGCAAAAATTGAGCGGCGTCACGGGAGTGTACAAATTCTCGATCATGGCCGGCGGCGGCGAGTCGATTGCGCACTCGCCCTTTTGCATATGGCAAAAATTACAGACCAAACGGCTACCCACAATGATCCGAGGTGATGGTGGCGGCAGCGGCGGCGGCGACATTGACTGCGGAGACGTAGAAATCGTGTGCACCCACGCCAAGTTGATACAGAGCATGTCCATTGCGGTCACCGGCACCACCACAGTCGCGGCGCTCTTTGCTAGAGCAATCAGACCAAACGCTCACCGCGTCATCGTCTCCAACAGAGGCATCTCGATGAAAATCGTTGACGACGGCGACAATGTACCCGCCGCCGCCGCCACCGCTGCTCAGATTTTCGGTAGACCTGCGGCGGTGGTGGTGGCGCCGGCGGCGGCTTCGGCAGAGGTCTACACCGTTCCCGACGACGACGACAATGCAGAGATGCCAGACGAAACTTTCGCTGCCGCCACCGCCACCATTCCCGTCGATGATACAGAAATGACGATAGAGAATGATGCCTCTTCGTCGACGTCCTCACGGTTCTTTGGCCAGGCGGAGGCGGCGGCGGCGGCGGCGACGGCGGCGCAAGAATTGATGGATGACTTGGGGAGGCTCTCGAGTGAATTGAACGTGTTCAAGGGAAATATCGAGATTGTAAAGTCCACCGCCGGGCAGCGCCACACATGGTTGGTGCCCCTCTTTGACGTCGTCGAGATGTGGGTCGACGAGACCACCAAGTGGGGCATGGACGTGCAATCCAATAGTGTACGTTACGACAAAACCGCCGACTGCCGGCAGGATCTGGAAACTAAATTGCTAGATATAAAGACGTTTCAGACCCTGTTGACGAACGCCCAAAAGCTACTAAACTACTTTGACGGCCAGTGGAGTAATACTTTCAAGACGATAGGAGACTTCATGCGCAGCATCGTCACATGCAAGCAACTGTTTATGGACGCCTTCGAGGCGAGCACGAAACTATTAACTCTTGTTATGGAGGATTACCACACGATACCCATCGAAACCAATGCCAATGTAGCCGAACCGCTGCTGACGCAGGCTCGAACGCTCTCAGAGTTACACCAAAACATACAATCAAAGTACGCCGACACTCTGTCGGTTTTCGACAATGCCCTCCAAGAATTGGCCAAAGTCCAAAGCGACCTGAACGAGTACAGGGCGACCATGATGACGATATTTGAAACGGTAAGCGATGACATTCAGAGCGCCCTTGACGTGAATAATTGGCCGCAGAAGGTCGACTTTGTGTCGAACGACAGCAACGCGCAACTCTTTAAAGAACATGCGCAAAAATGTCTCGAAATATTGACTGATTTAAATCGTGCCGCGAGCGCATCGCTTCCCGCATACGGAAAGACACGCGCCCAGTTTGTCAACGTGCTTGCCCAGTTGCCGCCAGAGATGGCGACCGCAGCGCGCGAATGGGTTTTCTCGTGGCCCAGTGACGATTACAATGGTGGTATTGCTCAGGTGACAGTCATGGCCGGCCAGTTTGAGTCCACGTATCGTGGGTTCATAGACCAGTATCAGTACAGGCAGGCAACAGTAGTGTCTACTAATAAAGTAGCCGGGTGATTGACGGCGAAAAAAAAAAACAATCTTTACAGTGGCAGAGCAAACGGTGCGACTTTCAATAGTAGACGACCGACGCCATCGCCGATATGCTTGGCGAAAACTGCGGCCTTGCTGGCGCCACCGCCGCCTTCGCCGTGCTTTCGCATCTCACAAATGATGACCATCGCTACCAACAGCGTCCCCAGTGAGAATAAAACGTTTAGAAATTGAAAAAATATCACTGCTTTCATCTTATCATCCAAACACTTTGGTCGCGCGGCCCTATGCAGAATCGGGGATGTACTATGACGAGGTTCTGCGTCAAGTCAAGCGTCAAGTGGAAGCCGAAAGTCACGATTCGTAATTTTTAGGTGCTATTGGTTTGCTGGGTGAGGTGCGGGCAGAACGTTCTAAGGTGCTAGTGATGTATGTGTGAGCGTCCACTAAGTCACTATTGGTCTTTAGCGGCGTTCACGCGCTCTCACTGCTCTCGAGTACCGTCAAATTAAAAAAAGGGTTTTATTATAGTTATTACTTGTTAAGTTTTAGTTTTCTCGTGGCTAACTCGTGGCTGGTAAGAAATGGTGTGGATGCAAGTCCAACTTTATTAAAAGTTGAATTGTCAAATCTGGTAAAAGCAACTAAGCCGTCCAAGCTCCGCTATGCAATCGATGAACTAGCCATAGAGCATGGGCTAACGTTGACGATTTTGTAAAAGGTATAATCAAACGTAATATTTATTTTTTAAATTATTTCGACAGGCGTCACGTTCAGTTAATTTAGTAATCTCAAAACTTTTAGTCCGCTCTGAAGTAGCGTCGCGCAGGCGCAGACCCTGTTTTCACATACTGTACAATTTTAAGTCATCGACGAGGTATTATAGGCAGGATATAACATGAGATCGCAGCGACGCGGGCCGCACACGGATCGCAGCGAGACCCTTCTTGCGAGTCCGTTGTATGGGCGTCGTCGCCTTGGCACAGCGACACGGGCCGCCTGAGTGCTCCGAGATAAGGACCGATGAGACTAGACCGGCTCTATTCCTGCTTGCGAGTTCGTTGAATAGGCGTCGCGCCCTCCCGTCGCCGCCGGTTGAAAGTCACGATTAAAACATTTTCCCCTCTTTAACCGGCGACGCAGCATACCGCCGCGCCGAACGGAAACGATAAATTTTTGTTTAAGCACAGTGTAAATACAAGTAAGTTGATGACGATGTATCACGTAGAGTTTTATCCCAGTCATACGATGGACAAATACACGTTCGAGCATACATACAAGGCGGCGTCGTTGCCGCGAATATACGAAGTAACCTCGCCCATCACAGGCCACTCCTGGAAGGTCATACTCACACACACTCTACTTCGGCTCATTAAGACAGACAAGGAGCCCGTCTTTGTCCGGTTGGCGGTGTATTTGTCTCTAAAGAACCAAACCTACCCCAAAAGGGTAGCCAAAGCGCGACCCAGCGTGCTGTACGACGACTATCGTGCGATAGATGTACCTCTACCCGTGTTGTGCGGATCTTCGACATCGAGCGTCGTCGTAGTCGAAGTCCACCTCGACTGCGTACAAATCACACAGACCCTAAAGTGGGAGGATATTTTACTTAGCGCCGACACCTGGGCGCATCCCACGAAACACCAGTCGGCTCGCATGGTGTGGATGCTTCGCGACACCAACGAGTACGTTCATCAGAGTGAGCTGCATCCATCACCGAGAGAATTTACAAAAAAAAAAGCAGGAGGCCGGCTAGTTAAGTAAAACAAATTCGTACGATACTACATTTTTATTTTACAAAATTTTTACTTAAATATCTAAAACCGTGGTGTCCATCGCTCTGCATGAACATGCAGTGGTCATTGGGGTGCTTATTTGTAAGCGGTGGTAACTCTCTAGCGAAGGGGATACTTCCCGATTCTTCACGCCACCCCCCCCCGTGCGATCAGCCCATGCCATTTTGTTGGGGAGGCTCAGCTAAGCCGATCAGCGAACGGGGGGGCGGCGACTTTGTCTGGTTATTAATTAAAAAGTTGTCCAACTATTGGTCACTTCCGAATTTAAACTATCGATTCACAAACCACGGCCACAGCCGGGACGTCACTATACTTGCGTTTTCAAACCGGGTCTGTACAAGCTGGAGAGGGTTGTTATTACATTTTTCGAGGCACGAGTTGGCCAATTCATACTGAACGATTGCATTCAACATTATGTATACGTCACTCGACAGACAAATCTTTGATTTTTTCGCGTAAATGACTAAATCCACCAGTTCTTTTCTCACCGTACTCAAGTTCAAGGTGGTGTACACGTATTCGGCGAGTTCGCTCAGCACTCGCGCCTCGTTTGTATTACTCTCCCTCTCTCTGGGCGTCGTCGCCACCGGCGTCACGGGCTCTGTAATCGATGTAGTAGTAGTAGTGGTCGCCGTCGTATTCGCCGCCACCGTCGTCGATGCCGCGTCTGTCCACATCGTAAATAGATCAGGCGAGTCCTCGGTCGCTGTTTTCTCTACCGTGGTCGTCGCCATTTCTAGGGTACGCGATAGATTCTCGGTCGCGGCCGTATTGAATAGCCCTACCTTGACCGCTTCAGACCCGGGTGTTTGTACCGTCGTATCTCTTTCTACTTTTGACGACGACGTCTCCGCCAACTCCATTAATTCTCTTTCTATTGCCGTCGTTTCTATCAACGTCTCGCGCAAGGTTGGTATGCTCGGTGGAGAGCCGAGCGGCACCATTGCATCGAAAGTCGCTGCGGTAACCGCGTCGCCGACGTTGATGTGCGCGATCGGCTCCATTTCATAATCAGTGATTTCGGAGACGGCTTCGACTGGCTCACAGTAGTTGGGTAGAGTAAAACATAAATCTGATAATTCACCGAGGCTTGTTTCCACGACCGTCTCATCAATTATTGTTGTTGTTGTTTTGCCATCCATCTGTGTAGTGGTGGTGGTGTGAGCCTCGGTCGTCGCTGCTGCAGTCATCACGTTCAAGAGGGTGGTCGTCGCCGCGGTCGTCTCTTCCGCCTCCACGTCCAGGTTCGCGTGTGGTGTCGACAACAAGATGCCGATGGATGGTTCGTGCAAGGGTGTAGCCAGCGTGCTCGCCATGGAAGGTGAAGTCAGCCGATATTCCGTGGGCACGTCGATCAGACGCCAATCCTGGTTAACTTCGTCGTTGAAACGGATACCCATGGACATCACCTTGTTTTTGAGTTCCCACCACAGGTCCCATTTTGGCGAAGTGTACTCGTTCAGGTGACGAGTGCGACTCTTGGTGGTGACCACTTTGCCCAGCGATAAGCCCTGGTCAAAGAGCGCGTCGGTAAACATTCGCATTTTCGTGACAAACACTCGATCCACTCGCTGTGTGTTTGAGTCGCAGCACGCGCTGTGTTTGTCACCGCTCTTCCTCTTTTTGCACGTGAAACACTTTGTTCGGTCGACGCGTCCGTGACCTATTTCATAGTGGTTGTATATGACGTCACACGGCGCGGTCACTCCACAGCACGTCAATATTTTAGACTTTGTTCGGGGTTTGAACAAGCCTCTTCTTACCGGTGGACAGCTTAAAAGTGTTACATTTATAAACCTTGTTTTCCCTTTTGAATCGTCGTACATACCTAGCTTGTAAGCTAGGTATACACACATTAAAAATAGACGTTCTTCAAGGGCGTTGGTATATTTTCGATCCTGCTTCAATAGGATCATAATACTTCGGTGTAATCGACGCAGGTAATCTGCGGCAATTTTATTGTTTTTGTTTATGGAATTCATTTTTTTATTAGCAAAATATGTACTATATGCACTGACTGAATATGTCTGATCCCTGTTATGAATTAATTCACAATATATAGGAATCTAATACTATTTAACCAGCAGGAAATAGGATAAAGCGTGGGATGATTTATCAACATGAAACAGGATACATGTGCAACTGCAATAGGAATGATTTATCAACATGAAACAGGATACACGTGCAACTGTAATAAGGATGTGAAAAAATAATCGATTATTTAAAAAATCGATTATTTAAAAAAATTAAATAATCGATGTTTTTAAATAATCGATTATTTAAAAAAAATAAATCAATTTATTGAAAATCGATTGTTTTGTAAAAAAAATAATCGATTATATAAAAATCGATTATTCCCCGACCAAGTCACATCACTAAACTTTAATACAATGTAATTAATCAGCAGAAAACAGGATATGGTGGGATATTCTATCAAAAGGAAACAGGATACGTGTGTAACAGAAAACTCGTGCGACTAATCTCCTCCCGCTCCTCACCCCCCTCCCCGCTTGCAAACGGAATACTTGTAAATTTAGATATGCAGTGCACAAAGCCTCACTAATACCTGCCTCCCTTCATCACCCTTTCCGCCGCCCCTTTCGACCAACATAGATAATGGAATGCATCCGCAGAAAACAGGACATTGGTGTGATTAGATTTACAATTTGCGCAAAACTTTTAGTCCGAAAGTCGAATCGGTTCATGTCACAGTGTGTAAAAACGGGGGGATCTGCGCTTGCGCAAAGCTACTTCAGAGCAAACTAGTAAAAGTTTTGAGACAACTATACCACCCATAGCGTAAGAATATCCTCGCCGCTAATCTCTTTCCCCCCATGCCGTCATCACGCTGTGGCTTGGTCATGTCTTTGCCGCCGATGCGAATAAACGAGTTGGGATCCCGGGTGTTACAAACCATGCACAAGCCACATTTAGTCAGACCAATCGTTCTATCTTTACACCTCAAAGCCCATCGAGGGACACAGTCTGCAAATCTAAAAGTATTAGATGCAGAGGATGCGTTCTTTTGGTCCCTGTGTCCCTCCATGACGATTCGTAGAGCAAATATTATAGGGTTCATGATTCCATGTCCCGACCGATTTACTTTATACCGCGGTAGTTCCCCCACATTCTTGTACGGATCCTGTAGACGAATGTAATCACACTCGATCTGTTCCGCTGACGAGTGATCCCCTTAGTGAGAAGATTGCAGTCGTGCCCTGTTATGTTTACTCAAAATTCAAAATAAAACATCTATCTGGAACGTCATGCAACTGTTAATGCAGTGCTGCTAGTTTTTGTAGCTAATCACACATGATAATTTTATTCGATTCATTAGAAACTTGGAGCAAGCAACCTTGTGAGAATCTCACAAGAAAATATCTGCCGATCTGTTTAGTTGCTCTGCGATCTTTTCTTGTTATTTTGTTAAATTTAAATGATAAATTTCAGTGTTTTGTTTATTTATAAAATATAATTATTAATAACTAATGTATTGATGAAGACACTCAAAGACCACTGCGTGTACAAAGGTACTAGAAGAACGCCACTAGTGTCACAATTTCATTTAATACATGTGAATACGTTAAATATATTATTTACAATGCTCCCTCTTTAATTTGGCATCTCAGATCTCCAGCACTACGGCTCTGCGTTTTGTATTCGAGTATTCGAGAGTGCTGCGGTTTAACATTTTGAGTTTAACATTTGATTTGATTTGAATGCGTCGACACGCAGCTACAAGACTAATAAATTGGTGCCAATACGTGTTTGTTCATGTAGGAATGCGCGGGCGCGGTGGCGAGTTCGGCGCGGTAGACGTTGTGAGCTCGTGTTCACATTAGCCATCACGCGTTTACGCGAGCGACAAGTTCAAACTAATCGAACTCGCCTAACGTCGCAAGTGCATCGCGCGCTCCGCCGCTAGTTCGACGTGAACACACAAAAACGTCTCACGCGTTTGATACTGCCACGAGCACAGTTTTTGGTAATCTGGCAGTGCTCTGGTCCGATATAATATGTCGG
Source organism: Emesis temesa temesa (assembly GCA_018236425.1). Taxonomy (NCBI): domain Eukaryota; kingdom Metazoa; phylum Arthropoda; class Insecta; order Lepidoptera; family Riodinidae; genus Emesis; species Emesis temesa. The sequence continues at coordinate 8,108 of DVYY01000010.1, forward strand.
ATTACTGAGAGAGTGCTGTACTTTAAGCTCCGTAAATGACACTATGAGTACGTTGAATTGCGCTACCAAATTTTGTGTACAATTAATAGTTATACAGAAACTTGTTACAAAACGTAATAAAACATATTGTTATAATATATTGATCTGTGAATAAAACAATAAAAGTCTAATATAGTTGGCTCAAAACTTCTAATCCGCTCTGAAGTGGCTTCTCGCAGCTGCAGACCCCCATTTTTACATACTGAGACGCGAACCGAAACGACTTCAGAGCGGACTAGAAGTTTGCATGCAAACTGTAACAACTGTTAGACGTACATATTGTTGGACAGATCACAAGTCACATAATGTAGATTAATTCGTAATTTTGCCATTTCTATGCATGAATAATTATTGTTTAGTTTCCAATATCTTGATAAAAGTATGGATAATGGTAATTTTAACTGGGCGTAAACATTCTCCTTTATGCCAACAACGACTTTATTGTGTATGAAATAAGGTTTACTTTGGCTTTCCGACTAGTTGACACATACGACCTATAGGACTTAGGAGGAAACGGGATGTGACATGCTACCCATACACAGGCCAAAAACGACTTTATTGTGTATGTTATAAGGTTTACTTTTACTTTTCAACTAGTTGCATCATGTGACCTTTTCATTATTGGGATTGGAGTGGGGTGTGAGTGGGGGCATGAGTGGCATATATAAGTTCTCGTGCACAAGTAAAATATACCAGTCTCTAAAAATGGAATATTCACTGCAATATTACATACAAAAACAGGAAGCCTTGCAGTCGCTGCCCCGCTGCACTGAAGTAGCAAATTTTTTTGACTTGTTGGGCTGCGACATCCGGCCGGGTGGAGTGGACGCAGTGCCGTTCAAAATGATAAATTGCGAGGAAATGGAAGTCGACAGAAGAGTGCTTGACTGGCTCGGCCTGCCCGGGCCATACGAAATGCAAGTTGACATTTTCAAGCAACTGTTGGCACACCGGCCGGAGCTGCGGCCGTATTTAGAAGAAATGCAGCAGTCACCTGCTGCCATTATAAAAACGGCCGCAATTGAAACGGTAATTTTTTTACTAAATCGGGAAATGACATTAAGAACTTGGAGACATCTGAATTTCCTAAGAATTGCGATGCAAAAATTCAGAGAGCAGAGACCATCGTACTCGCCGGAGGGTACACTGCCGACGCCGCCGCCAGGACTTGCGCCTCGAGAAGAAAATGAAGACCCACCGCCGCTCACCCCATTAGGACAAAGAGTTCTAAGGCGTTTATGGGTGGCGAGAAGGCCCACCTCTAGTCCGAGGGGACAGCGCATGGTACGGCTTTACTCACCGACGCGGACGCAAAGACCATCGTACTCGCCGATGTACTCGCCAGCGACGCCGCCGCCAGGACTTGGTTTATCATCACCGCAGAGACCATCGTACTCGCCGGTGTACTCGCCGGCAACGCCGCCGCCAGGCCTAGGACTTGGATCATCATCACAGCCGCAGAGATCGCCGGTGTAGTCGCCGGCGACGCCGCCGCCAGGACTTGCGCCGGCGAGTACGTTGGTGATGGTCTCTGCGCAAGACTGATTCAATTACAAAAATAGATTCAATCGCAGCCATAGCCTCGACTTCGGCGAGAATTCAACACAAGAACTACAGTACTACAGTATAAATGTGAACACTGACATTTATTGTTGGTAGTTCATTTTACAAGAACGTTTAGCAAACAGCTCCCTATCGACATTACAAGTTTTTTTAATTAATACTTTGTGCAAAACCCTGATCCATTGATAAAACAAATTGGTGACGTTTCGGTTGTTCTCGCAGAGGAATATTTGAAATAACTGAATTTTTCGAAGATGATGTGATCAAAATTTGTATTGGAAACAGTAACGTGAACTTTGGAGAGTGGATGTAAAACCTTTTAAATAGTGTAGAGTGTATCTAGTGAGTGACGAGTGACGTTATTTTAGACTTTCAGCCAATAACTTTTTTCAAGTGTTATCATGAACATACCAAATATTAGGTACATAATCGATATTGATGGGTTTCCAGTTGGCAGTGAAATATACTTTAAAGAAGTCGGTGTATACGATTTATACATCAACCAAGTAAAATTATTTCACGTACAATTACCTACATGGTTATTGTATGAACATAAAAAATCAAAAACGGTTATGTATTGCCAAAAAAAATACACGGTTTAGAGTTTAAAAATTATCCGGAAGATATACATTATAGCACGTTTTTAAAATTAATAAAAAATATGGATAAAGATTCTAATTATACTTGGGCATACAAAGGGGGAACTGTCGAAAAAAAATTGTTAACTTTTTTAGGTTTTTCAATGTTTAATTTGGAAGATGTCGGTTGTCCGAAAATAGAAAAAATCATACCACAATTAAATTTATTTGATTTACAAAATTGCTCGAGACACAACTGTTTTAAAAATACATCACGCATTTGTCATTGTAGTGGTGTAGAAGTGCGCGTATTTGCTTCTTGGTTAAAAAATACTTTTTTGTTAAACTAATTTTAAGAAATGATATAAAAAATTTATTGTAAGAAACGTTTATATTTAAAATAAATATTTTATGTAACTTTTCTGTATTGATGGGTTTCCAGTTGGCAGTGAAATATACTTTAAAGAAGTCGGTGTATACGATTTATACATCAACCAAGTAA
>DVYY01000011.1:0-10666 GCA_018236425.1 Emesis temesa temesa
TGCTGTGTAGATACGCGGTATTGAGGATAAAATCGTCAGTCCACAACTCACGCGGTTTCGACAAGTGTAGTTTGAAGTATTAATTAATTAATAAATAAACCAAGTATTTATTGTAATGCTCAAATATTTTGTAATTGCATACTCAAACATTAGATTAAAATGTTTGACTTTGGTTGTGAAAGATTTGTTATAAGTACCTACATTATATGTCAATGACTTGCATCATCTAACATCTTTAAAAAAAATCTTACATCTCTTAAGTTACTTCTTCAAGCTATTGTAACTCAATATTAGGGTCCAAGAGAATATTTTTCTTTCCTGATGCTAGAGAAAATAAGTTGACAATTATACTTAAAGTTTTGTTAAGAATAAATATGTTTATATTTTTAGGTTATTTGTTTTAACAAGTAACAATTTATACAGATTTTTACTTGTTACAAAAATAACAAATCTTATAGTTAAGTAAAATAATAATTATTAGATGTAGCTACAAATAGTTTAATTGTCTAACAAATAAGTGAGTTTAGGTTAGGTTACAAAAAAAACAGAAACCAATTAATTTTGTAACTTATAAATATTTCTAAGTAACTAGTAATACAAAGATTATAACTTACCTTCCACAGATCTTGTCTTCATATCTTCAACTGCCTGTGCTATCTTAAATTTAAAATCATGAAATATTTTCCATGTTTCATTCGGTTCTTTTACATCTTTAGTGTCTACATCTTTCCCAAGTTCAGGAGTACTTCTTTTGCCAAGACGATTTAAATACTCTTTCATGGGGGAAGAGGTAACTTCTTTAGGAGTTGTTGAGCCTCGGACTTCCTCTGATGGCTTAGGTTCAGGCTTCACATCTTCAAGTTTTTCAACAGATTTTTCAGTGCGAATTGATTTAAAATATTTGTCTAGAATTGATGAAGATTTTTCAGTTCTTTTTGGGCTAGCACTCTCACTTCTCACTGGTGGGTCACATTGAGGTGTAGGAGGATCGTCATCACATGTTTGAGACAGTTCTTCTAATTCCTCATTATTTGCATTGTACCTAAATGATATAGCAGTGTTTGGAGATTTACCTGTAAACAAATCAAAATGTAAAAAGGGATCTTATAATCAAAAGAAGTTATTACTTTTTTAAACGGCACTCCTTTATGGAACCAACTGTAGGCAGGGGTTTAACCAAAAGGATACAACATAGGGAGCTTTAAGCAGAGAGCTTACTCTTTTTTGAAGGCTGACAACACAACTGCAAGACCTCAGGTAGTGCTGTCAGCGTTGCCAACTCAGCACTTAAAGTGCCAGATTTGGCACTATTTTCATTTGTCTAGCACTGAAATTTAAGAAACAGCACCTAGCGCAAAATCTAGCACAAATTTAGATATGTCTGTTTACTCACAAAATGCAATAACAAAACGCAAATTAGTGTAGTCCGCTACACTTTGATAGGAGATTCCCGTAAACATGAAAATAAAAGCGATTATGGCGGACGGCGCGGACACTGCAATAATAATTGTCTCTTTCTGTTCGCAGTTCACTCTAACAATATTATCTCTCCCTAATCTGTGCTAACAATTTTTCTGTATCAATCAATTTTTTCCAATTGTTGCTAGTTAGGCTTTTCCATTGGACAACAATTTTATCAATCGTTTCTGGATTCTGTACAAAGTGTTCAACTAACTTCACAACTTCGACGAGCCCTTTGTTTGGTTTTAAAGCGTTAGTGACGCTCATGACATTTATATCTTTCAAGAGGGTTACATTTTCAGAAAGCCGCACTATATATATATTTTTTTGGTTAAATATAATTTTGACATTAATGTCATTTTAAAAATTAAAACGAACTCTCCTACATGTTATTTTTTACTTCATATATTTAGCACTTTTGTTTAAAAAAAATTAGCAATATAGCACTTTTTGAGATGTTACTTAGCACCTCACCGTGGTATTGAGTTGGCAACCCTGATTGTTTTGATGAATTCCATGGATTCTGTCAAAGAGTATGTAATGTATTTAGATTCTGTACTGCATGTTCTAGTAGATCACGCCAGGTCATGTCTCATTAAAAAAAAACAACCGTATAGAATGACAATGTAAAGTTAGATACTGGCGTTTAACAACAAAATTACTAGTTGTGCGAGAGAGATGGAAAACATGTTTGATAAATATTCAAAATGGCGTAACTTCCATCTTGTACTCTGCAGTGTGTTTGTTGTGTTATAAAGTGTTTGCGTCGATTAGTTTCCGCCTCTTTATATCCACAAATACATTGTTTTCGGTGCTTGTATTGATCAGTGTTGCGTCGATTAATTTCCGCCACTTGATATCAGTTACAAATATCGGGAATATGCAAACTTTAGACATGTTTCGCAAGTGTTGTGTATCAAAGTGCAAAAGTGTACGACAGGACGTTAAATTGCATCGATTCCCCACTAGGGAAGAAGCTAAGAGAAAGTGGTTAAAGTGTCTCAATTCTGAGTTACTTAATAATTCGGATCTAAGCAAACTGTATGTTTGTCACAAACATTTTGAGGTTAGATTCATTAATGCAGCTACAAACAGGCTGAGATATGGCGCTTATCCAACATTGTTTACTGCTATTGAAATCTCCTCTCAGAAGCCGATTACATTCTCCCTAGACACAGGTAAATAATTTTCTATCTTTTTATATTAAATCTTTGCTTTCAGTCTCTATAAGATGTGCATTTGCTGTGTACTACTTGGAAATTGCATAATAATTTGTGTATGTTAATGTGCAATTTCTAAGCCTATATTGGCAGAAGGTAAATAAGAGTTTTATGAAACCAATATTATTTTTACTTATCTTAAACTTAACAATACTAAATGTTATTGTTAAAGCATAGGATATTAGTTTATTAGAAAAAAAAACTGCTAAATTTGTGCTCAAATAATATAATAAAGCTTTGTTTTTTATTTCTACTATGAGCACATTTCACAAAGATATAATACTATGGCCATACTTGCAATTATTAGTCGGTGAATGTCTAATATATCATTTCAAATTCTATACTAGAATAATGAAAACTTCACTGAGAGTATTTTTGTTTTATTTATATTATTGTATATCTGTTGTATTGTATGTTAGTTATTTGTGCTCTAAACTTAAGATAAAAGATTTTGTTATTTTTTTTTCAATTGAAATACAATAATATGGGCACAAACAATATACTACATTTTTAATCCCTATTAGAAGCACATTCTACATAAATATCATCATAGTTTTACTCTCATACAATCAGTCTATGAATGTTTAGTATGTAATTCAATAATGACTGTAGGAGAATGAAATGATACTGACAGCATCATTATTTGTATATATTATACTATTATACACTTGTTAGTTTTAGTTGGTCTCGCTGTAGCTTACCAGTTTTTATGAAATATTCTTAAAGTTACAATATTAATCTATAAATATTTTTACATTATATTGACATGTTAATTTTTAATTGATTACTTAATTATTATGACATGTATGACAATCAATAAGTGATACAAATGTATCCTATTTTGAATAAAAATGATGATAGATAGATAAAGAATATACTTATGGCCTTACTAATAAACTTAAAATAACAGTTCAATGGCTAAACAGTATATTGTTTCATTTGATCACAATTAAATCTTTCAATATGGATAAGAGACAAATCAGTCATTAGCTGTCATACATACAATTAGTCTGTGAATGTCTAATATGTAATTTCTAATTCAATAATTGCTATAGAAGTATGAAATTGTACTGAGAGGATTTGTTATTTGTATATATCATACTATTATACACATTATAATTGGAGTTCATCTCGCTATAGTTACCAGTTTTTATGAAATATTCTTAAAATTACAATACTAATGCATAAACAATATACTTAATCTTTGTTTCTTTAACCTATTAGAAGTACATTACATAGACATCATCATTACTATCTGTATGACAATTAGTCTGAATTTGATTCTTTTTCTATCAATATTAATGCATATCATCATCAAGTATATCCTAATTTTTATTACCAAAAATAGACCTAAACAAATTTAGAATTGTAATAAAACACTATAGCCAATTATATTTTTTCAGATATTGAGATAGCAACCTGTAGTGATCACACCTATTCCAGGAAGCCCCACATTGACCACTCATATGCCCTACCTAATCAGCCAAGCTTAAATAATATTACAAATATACCAAACTCTAGTAAGTATGACTTTCATGTTATTTGTATTTTATACTTATTACTTAATGTAAACAAAGCATACAGAATCACTAAATATAAAGTATATATGAATTTTGTTATGCTAAGAGTCAGGCATCCAATTGACATCCCCCTAGGTTTTCACTTTACTCCGTGTGGGTTTGGGCCCCTTACTGATTAATAAATAAACTGTCTTTTTTCTAGGCATCTCGTAAAAGGCGAGAGGAGGCTAATCTATGTTACTTACATCGTAATTACTAACTCTGTGGTAGAATTCTGTAATGCTTCTCCGGGTCTTGATACCACCGTCTTACATATACTTATTGCAATAGTGTCCATGTCTGTCGCTGTCATGTTCAAGTTTGAGATGCCTAGCCTTAAGGCAGTTGGCCTATTTTTCTTAACGGACCTGGATCAACACGGGGCGGCTCAGATTGCATTTCAAGTTTTATTTGTTTAACTGTTTATTAATTTTAAAGTTTTATTTAAAAACTAAGTCTTCGATCCCCGTATATTGATGAAATGAGAAAGCAGAATTAATGATTTTATTATATTATAATTTTTTTAATACAGCATACAAAACATACATGCACAAGTTATATGTTAACTTTTGCAAGTGGTACATGACCTTGCTACACAAATAGCAACGCATCATTAAAATCTCTGGTGTCTGTAGGCGATGGTTATCTGTTACCAATTCTTTTTTTAAAACAAAAAAAAGCATCAAATTTCAGTGTTATATTGCTGGTTGGGCATCAATTAAAAATTAAATGTTTGTTAAAATTCCACAGATATTGGGTGCATTTGCCCAATATCACTATTTAAATATTTTAAGAATGCAATATTTTAAAATTATTAACAAAATAATTATTAGCAAGTAAGTTCTTTAGTCATAAAAATTATAATGTTATATAGACATGTCTGGAATGTTACATGTAATTTACTCACTCTTCAATAAAGTTTGAAAAGAGTAAAGAAAATAAAATGATTTGAAAAGGGCATATGATAAAAGCATGACATTGACTTTATTATTTTGATTTGGAAGCACCTTTGATACATACAGCATGAACTGGTTTCATATAGTAATAGAGAAAAGCAGGAAAAAGAGTCTTTGTTACAGCATAATATGATAGATGCCTATATATATATATTTATTAAAAATCTGTTTCATAGTCAATAGTTCAACTGCATTACAGCTAAGAATCTCATTAAAGGTGAAAAAAGGCTAAAACTTCTCCAAAACATCTTAACTACTATGTGGTAGAGTTCTGCTACGTTTCACCCGGATCTTAGTATCACCTCCTTACTTATTCCTGCCACAATAGTGACAGTATTTGTCAGTATTATTTTCCGGTTTAGAGGGTAAAGGAGCCAGTAAACTCCATCCTTGCCACTCTGATAGCAACGCACTATTAGCATCCCTGGTGTCTATAGACGATGGCTTTCTCTTTTCAACAAGGAGACCATCTGCTCGTTTGCTATCCTATGATATAAAAAAATGTATATTTGAAAAAAAAATCAGAGAATAGAATGATATTTTTTTTATTTTTTCAGATATTGCTACCATGCCAATACCTGTGCAGAATTTAATAAGTGATAGCAATCCGGATATGAAAATCTTAGGTAATTTTCTTACTTATAACTAACTAGCTGCTACCCGAGGCTTCGCCCGCAAGGGAAATTCAATTACTCATTATAATGGATCATTCCATAGAAATGAGATATTTTACCGCGGTAAAAAGTAGCCCATACCACTCCTAACTATCTATTGGTCTTCTAACTGTCTCCAGACACAAAAATCATTCCCTAAAATTGCTTGGTTCTGATGTGAATATATATATATATATATATTATAATATACAATTTTATTTTTTACATAAAATTTCAAATGATCATATCAGATATTATCTGGAGACTCTTATTATTAAATCTGAGAAAAAATATTTTTCTGTTGCACAAACCATTTATTAAAATTTTGTTATTTTCAGATTCATCTTGTGAACCTCGAAAAAAATTGGGAAAAAAGAGATTAATCCGTGATGTAAAATCTCTGACACCGCGTTGCAGACAACTTTATAAAGAATATAAAAAGGCTAGAAATCAGAACAGTTATATATTGCGTGCTAAAAGAGCTTTAACATTTAGCAAAGAGCAGTCTCTGGAAGAACTTACAAAGGATATGAATCCATTGACTAAAAAGATTTTATGGATGCAAGTAAAACTTTGCTCCAAAAATAAAAAAGGCCGGAGGTTCACAAGAGAGGAGAAACTTATTGCTCTCTCAATTTATAAACAGGGTCCAAAATCTTATAAGTTTCTGCAAAAAATATTTATTTTGCCTTCCAAGACAACTTTGAAAAATTTGATTAGCCAAATTAATGTAGGACCAGGCATTAATCCACTAATATTTGAGCTTATAAAAAACCAGGTAAGTCTTATTTCATGACCACCACATAGTCGATAGGGATTGGGTTCGACTCCCGGAAGGGACAAGCATTTGTAGTGAGCACTTTTTTCTCAATGTTTAATGTTCCTATGTCTGGATTTGGATGATTATTAAAAATATTTAAGTATTTTGTATATATATTTACGAGTTCTAATTACATTGACTATTCACTGTAATTGGCCTAGTGTTATTTATAATTATTATATAAACGCTATATTTATTAATACCACACAGACATCATACTTTGTTTGCCACGTTCTTCCTTCATTAGTCTGTTAACTGCATATTATATAACATCATCAAATAAATCATAAAGATTTCATTTCTTTGTAATTGACAACATTTATTAAACATTAGGTTAGGTACATTAGAACACTGACATTTTATGTCCAACTGGGTCTGTTATTGTCTGCAAATGGATCAAAAATTTCAACTACGATGGATATGTTGAATTTTGAATATGTAAAAAGCAGATTAATTTTATGATATTTGATTCATTATTTATTTCATGAAGCTTTAGGTAAAATAATCCAGATCGATAAAATGTGAGGCTAGAGATCACTAACCATCTTATCAATTATGACTGATTTTATAATGTAATACATGTCAAAATAATTTCTTTTACAGATTCAAAACTGGAAATATATAAAAAAAATGTGTACAATAATGTTTGACGAAATGAAGCTGGAAACTGCGGTAACATATTCAGCTGCCAAAGATAACATTGTTGGTTTTGTGCATTTGACCGACAAGACTCAGCAGTTTGCAGATCATGCACTCGTATTTATGCTACGGGGAGCTGTTTGTAAATGGCAACAACCTCTAGCCTTCTATTTTTGCGAAGGTGCTACATCTAGGCTGCAGCTCAAAAATATAATTAAGGAAATTATTGCTGCTGTGACAGACACAGGACTTATACCTATAGGACTTGTTTCCGATCAAGGCACAAATTTCCAGTCCGTAATGAATGACTTGTTGGAAGATACGAAACGAGATCAATTGCGAGCAGGGCAACCAGTTGGTAAGTCGTGGATAGTACTTGTTTTAAAAATGAAGAAATTATTATGTTATTACATAAAAATTTTATTTTATTACATTGTATGCTAACTGATAATAATCTGGTTATTTTTTTGCATATATTATTGAGTCACTTTTTTTATACTATAGGACAGCAAGCAAGCAGATGGTTCTCCTGATGGAAAGAGATGACTATGGCCTATAGACACCATAGATGTTAATGGTGCGTTGCTGTCCGTGTGGCGTGGTTGGAATGTCACGTGCATAAGTTCACCGGCTACCTTACCCTCCAAACCGGAACAAGACAGCGACAGGCATTGACGATATTTAGGCAGGAATAAGTAAGGCGATGGTACCAAGACCCGGGCGAGACGTAGCAGAACTCTACCACCTAGTAAGTAGTCAAGATGTTAAATAGATGTATTAGCCTTCTTAAGGGGCCCAGATCAACACGGGGGAATGTCTGTAAAGAGTTATTTGAATTAAATATTTTTAATTTTGACTTCTTCAGGGTGTTTTATTATTATTACAATATACGTTTTGTTTTTAGATAATACTATACACTTGAATGGCAATATATTAAATGTTTTCTTCGATCCGCCACATTTAATCAAAGGTATACGCAATAACTTTTTAACAAAAGATATACATTTTAATGGAAAAATAGCAACTTGGCAGGATATTGTCGATGTGTATAATGCTGACTGCAAACACGGCGAGTCAAGAATTTTACATAGATTGACAGATGAACATGTTATACCTGGGAAAATTAAAAAGATGAAGGTTAGTCAAAACTTGCAAAATGATGTATAATAATACAAATAGTTATCACATTATTTTTGTTCTAGCTGTGCCCACAATTTCATCCGTATGGATTTAAATATAAAATTTAAAATACTATTTATATGTAAAAGCCGGACAACAGACAGACAAAAATTTCATTCTGATGTTCCGATCTTTAAAGTAAATTATCCATACTAATATTATAAATGTGAAAGTAACTCTGTCCGGACAAGCATCTTTTGTTAAGTTAGTGAAACTAAGGTTGATTTCAATTCAATCAAATCACAAAAGAATAAAAATAGGGATATATATCCTTACACTTATAGTAGTAGAGTAGAGTAGCAAATAGTTTTAATATTGGTATATTAAACAAAAAAAAACATTTGTGTAGGTTTTATAAGATAGGTTGATTTCACAAAATGTTTAAATAATGCAGTGCTTTCGGAATAAAAAAAAACCCCGATATCTAGCTCTCTAAAATGAGAAATTTAAACACTTTGACTAACATTGTTTACTATTTTTAGGTCAAGAATTGTGTGCGTGTGCTGAGCAAATCAGTTGCAGCGGCGTTATCATATACGTCGTCTTTTCGTAAGTTGCCATGTAATTACTTTGTGCAATATTACAATTATATTATTTATCATGAATACATATTTGACATTATTAAATTATGAAATAAAAAATACAAAATATTTTTTTTACAGCCCTATATCCAGATGGAACTGCTATAAGTGATACTCTTAAGAATACAGCAGAAGTAGTCTCGTTCTTCGACGAACTATTCGACAGTGTTAATGGTGCTAATAGTAATCTGCAGAAGAGAACAAAGGGAAAAGAATTACGACAAGCAGTTTCACATAAAACAAAGCATCATGAATTTTGGAATCGAAGTTTAAAAACGTTGGAAAGTACAAAATTTGTTACAAACGATAAAAAATATAAAAGTGTGCCTTCTTTGAAAAATTGGGTCATTACGTTGAAAAGTTTTCAAAGGGTTTGGGACTTACTTAGGAAAAAAAATATTAAAGTGATGAGACCGAGATATTTCAATTCCGACCCAATTGAAAACTTTTTTGGACAAGTGCGTGCCTATAACTATAGAAGTAATGACCCAAGTCCCTATGCTTTTATTAACACATTCAAATCTTTGTTGATTACCAGATATATAAATTTTCACTCAGAAAATTACAATTGTGAAAACGATTTTAGTGAGGATTTAGTAACTATTCAGTCCCTATTCAGTGTAACTCCTAATGTAAACTCTGCACCAACTACTGAACAGTCTGTTAATTATAGGTCAAATGTCGATGACAATTCAATTGAAGTTCAAGCTAGAAGAGAACGTATTAATGTGCATTCCAGGGCATATACGGCTGGATGGGTAATAAGAAAAATATTAAGTGATGTAAATTGTGACCATTGTAAAAAGAATTTGGTCACAAAGGAGAATGTGAATAATATACACACTTATATTAGGGAAAAAGAATATAAAACACTAAAACAAAATAAGTTATCTTACCCATCCGAATATGTCGTTAGAAGTTTCGGAATAATTGTAAAAAACACTAATGAATACTTGGAGCATTCAGGCTATGTTAATAACATAAGGCATAAAATTATCGAAAAAATTTGCTCCGAACATACATTTGATTTTTTGACCTGTGAATTGCACAAAGAAATCGTTCTCAAAAAGTTTTTGACCATATCCATAACTCTGTTCATTTTTAATTGGTGCAATGTAATAAATAATATATTGAAAGGGACTGATGTTGTGCGCCTCGAAAAAATGAACTTGCCGCTAATGCAAAAAATGGCATATGAAAAATTTAAAAAAAAATGGAAAAAGTCAGGAACGAAGTTCTAGGCTTGCTAATTTTATCTACCCAGTGTGCGTTACCCGAGTGGGTAAAATTTCAAAATAAATTGTTCGAATATTTCAGATCAAGTGCACCGTGAATAAAATGTAGCATTCTGGATTTAGTTTATAATTTTGCTAATTATGTATGGCTTGAATAAATAATCATCACTACATTTTTCAAAAAAAATTACAAAATTTGAAAAACAGATTTTTCATTTCATTCATATAAAAATAACAAAAAAGTGATTACTTGAGAATGTTAAAAGGTTTAAAATTTATATATAACTATATTTTATAGTTTCCATCGTCGGCACTTGGTGAAATTCCATTATTATTATTAAATATGATAAATAATTCACTTGT
>DVYY01000012.1:0-10600 GCA_018236425.1 Emesis temesa temesa
GACAAATAATGGAAGTTTAAGAAAAGTAGGTAGATATATATTTTCTCACTTGTTTCTGCTACCTAGCACATTAAACACAATTAATAACTAATTACAGTGTTTTACTGAACATAATAGTGGCGACGTAGTATAAATAGTGACAATGGATCGTAAATCAGTGAAATTTAATGAATTCAACTCACAATGTGATAATTGGGACAATTACATTGAAAGGTTAAAATACTGTTTTGAGGCGAATGGAATCTTATCCGACGCCATACAAAAGGCGAATTTTTTTACTATTTGTGGTGCACAAGTGTATGAGACAGTTTTAGCTTTAATTACACCCCGAAAAACTAGTGATGTAACTTTTTCGGAAGTCGTAACTATTCTCACGAAACATTACAGTCCGAAACCAAACGAAATATCTGTTTCATATCAGTTTTACAAACGCAACCAAAAAGAATTTGAATCGGTAGCTGAATATATAGCTCAACTAAGAAAAATTAGTGCAGGATGTAACTTTACGGATTTAGAGCGGATGCTTCGGGATAGATTGGTATGCGGCATGAGTGATAAGAAATTGCAATATGAATTGTTAAAAAGAGATAATTTGCAATACGCTGACGTGGTCGATGCCATGGTCTCATCCGAAAGCGCGGTGAGAGATGTTCGCCTAATGCAGGGGGCTTCTAGCATGAATACACCAGTTAACAGGGAAACTACAATAAGTGCACCAACAGGATCACCATCACTATCTTATGAACCGATGGATGTTAATGCAGTACAACCAAGGAGTAATGTACGACTTTGTTATCGTTGCGGCGATCGTCATGGTGGCGAGTGTCGTTTTACAAATGTTGTGTGCAATTTTTGTAAGAAAAAAGGACACATTGAAAAAATTTGTATTGCTAAAAAGAAAAGTCGTGCTAACAAAGTACATTATGTGGATGAACAGGATATGCAACTTAATGGTATTTACAATCTGAATACCACAGACACACGTGTGCCGGCATATAGAATAAAAGTTTTACTGGATTGTGTACCTGTGATGATGGAAGTTGATTCTGGAGCTGCATTTTCTATATTGAATGAGCAGACGTGGAAGTTATTAGACACTAACAATAAGTTAGAGCCAATGCTTAATAGGCTATGTACATGGAATAATTCTCCGGTACAAGTGATGGGACAGGCTACAGTGCAAGTGCAATATAAAGACATTAAGTGTAATTTAAGTGTTGTTATAGCAAGGGGTGGTGGACCTAATTTACTGGGGCGTAACTGGTTTCAAGCATTAGAAATCACTCTGAATATTAATTCAATTGATACTGACATGACGGCTATTAATGATATAGTGGCTAAACACTCAAAAGTTTTTAGGGAAGGACTAGGTACCTACAAGGGCGACCCTGTTGACATACAAGTTATACCAAATGCTTTTCCAAAATTCTTAAAAGCTCGACCAGTACCTTATGCATTAAAGGAAAGAATTGAAAAAGAAATTGACCGATTGGTCGGAGAAGGGGTACTTCAACCAATAGCATATTCTGCATGGGCAACACCCGTGGTTCCAATTGTAAAGCGGAATGGAGATATACGTCTGTGTGGGGATTATCGTAGTACTGTTAACCAGGCTACGGAGTCTGATACCTATCCTATGCCTACTGCAAGTGAAGTGTTTGCAACCATTGGAGGGGGTTGTTTTTACACCACTTTAGATTTAGATAGAGCCTATACACAGGTGGTGGTTACGGAGAGAACAGCAAAGCTGTTAACATTAAATACTTGCAAAGGCTTATACTCCGTACATAGATTAGCATTTGGTGTTAAAGCATGCCCTGGAATTTTTCAACGACTGATGACTGCACTGCTGGCTGGGGTTCCTGGGGTAGCTGTTCTGATTGACGATATTATAATCAGTGGTAAAACATTTGATGAAATGTCTCAGCGCCTAGATACTGTGTTGCACCGCATTGAAAAATCTGGCATGCGTCTTAATAAAGATAAGTGTAAATTTGCTAAGCAACGAGTTGAATTTTTAGGTTTTGTCATTGATGCTGATGGTATTCATCCTGCTCAGAGCAAGATTGAGTCAATAATGAACACCCCTGAACCTAAAAATATCCAGCAATTGCAAGCATTCCTGGGATTGTATAACTTCTATGAGAGGTTCATACCCGATAAAGCTACTATACTGGAGCCCCTACATAGATTACTTGATAAATCAAAGACATGGATATGGACTGACAAAGAACAAAAGAGTTTTGATACTGCTAAACGCTTACTTTCATCAGACTTGACACTAGTACATTATGACCTTAAAAAACCCTTGGTACTTACTTGTGATAGTTCTGAATATGGTGTAGGAGCAGTATTATCACATGTTATGGAAGATGGAACAGAGCGGCCAGTCGCAATGGGCTCAAGGACCTTACATACACATGAGAGACGCTACTCTCAACTTGACAAGGAAGCTACAGCCATCCTTTTTGGAGTAGCTAAATTTCACAACTACATAATGGGCCGGACATTCACAATTGTAACAGATCACAAGCCATTACTGGGAATATTTGATCCAAAAAGACCAATGCCTGTAGTGTTGTCACCTCGTTTAACAAGAATTGCTTTGATCCTAACATCACATAATTACCAAATAATTTATAAACCAGGGAAAGAAATTGGTAATGCCGATGGTTTAAGTCGGTGGCCACAGCCAGTTTTTAATGAACCAGAGCATTGTTTGGGTGATGTTCTGCTCATGGCTGAGACTTCAGCTGACTTTCCAGTTGATGTAGAGCTTATAGCATCCGCAACCAAAAAAGACGAGACTTTATCACGTGTTAGCCATTACATACTAAGAGGTTGGCCTATCAGGGTCAAGGACAGCCAAATACATCCATACTGGTTGCGTCGAGCTGAGCTGTCAATGCAAGGAGATTGCATTTTACTTGGTAGCCGTGTAGTAGTACCACCATCGCTTCGTAAGTTTGTCCTGAATGCTTTACATAAGGCACATAGTGGTATGGTGCAAACAAAGGCATTAGCTAGAAGCTACATCTGGTGGCCACAATTAAATAATGACATTGAAGGTTTAGTAGGTAGTTGTGATAAATGCTTAGAGAACAGACACATGCCACCTAAAACAAATTATGAATGGATCACACCTACTAAACCTTGGTCTCGGATAAATGTTGACTTTGCAGGACCATTTCAAGATAAGACATTTCTTATTGTTGTTGATGCTTATTCCAGATGGCCAGAAGTTTTAGTTGTTAATAAGATGACTTCTGGAACAGTTATCCAACATTTAAGAAATTTATTTGCTACTCATGGACTATGTGAGACTATGGTATCTGACAATGGAACCCCATTTGTATCGGCGGAAATGAAAGATTTTCTTACAGCAAATAAAATTAAGCATATTACTACAGCACCTTACCACCCTGCTACTAATGGCTTAGCTGAAAGAATGGTTCAGACTGTAAAGGACAAGTTGCGTAAAATGAATAATCTCCCTTGGGATATTAAACTACCTAATTTGTTACTTGGGTTGCGTGTAACTCCATGTGCAGCAACTAATAAGAGTCCAGCAGAACTCTTAATGAACAGGCGTTTACACACGTTACTTGATACTCTACATCCAGATAGTCGTGAGAGAAAACAAAGAGCACAACAAATTCTTAACAATGCACAAAACAAAAATAGACAGACAAATACAGGGAACGAAATCATGTATAGGAATTATGCTAAAGGATCACGATGGCTACCTGGTACAGTGATTGGTAGGAATGGTCCCTCGAACTACCAGGTGTGTACTAAAGAGGGTATAGTGATTAATAGGCACATTGACCAATTAATTAGAAAAAAACAATTGGTTGGAGATAAAAAAGCACAAGAAGAGGGAAAGGAGAGATTAGACCAACGTTATACTGCAAGGACTAGGGAGACAAGTGACTTAAGAGACGAAATAACTGATGATGACTTAAGAGATGAAATAATTGATGTAGACTTAGAAACTGAAGTAACTGAGAGAGACTCAAGACAGGAAACAACTGACAGTGACATAAGGGAGGAAATAATTGAAATACCAAGTCAAGATAAATGGGCTGAAATGTTAGGTATACCAACTAATGTGGAGCCTAGTTATTCCGGCGGTAAAGTTAGAAATAAAATAAATGCACACCCAAGGTCACCATATGATAGACCGGGTCAATTTAACTATTTCATGGCATAAGTTATGTTTTGTTTAGTTTATAAATTCGTATTGAAAAGTAAAGTATCTTTGATCATTATCTTTTATATATTATTTATTTACTTAGGGGAAAGGTATGTTGTGTATAAACATTAGTTCTGTAAGATTTGTGTAGGTAGATAAATCTTTGCTTGTCATTATTGACAAATAATGGAAGTTTAAGAAAAGTAGGTAGATATATATTTTCTCACTTGTTTCTGCTACCTAGCACATTAAACACAATTAATAACTAATTACAGTGTTTTACTGAACATAATACTTAACTAATTAGTAATTACACTTAAATATGAATGTTATTTTCTTGAATAAATGATGACAGAATATTATACATACAAGGATTTACTAACAGTGTCATAATGGATGTAGGTAGTGGAATATCGTTAATATATAGATTATTATATAGAGATGAGTGATTATATTTAGGACAAGCAAAAAAAATATGATTAAGATCTCCAATGTCATTGCCACACTCACAAATATTGCTATCTATGATATGCATCCTAAAAAGGTGTTCAGGAGTATTAGTGTGACCAAGCCTCATTCTGGTGATAACACATGTAGACAACTTACTTAGCTTCACCGCAGAAAACCAAGGTTTAGCAATTATCAATGGTTGTACTTTGGAATATGTTTTACCTTTCACTAAAGCTCCACTATCCCAGAGACCCTGCCATGACTTCATAAGGTGAAGTTTAGGAATAGCAGCTAAATCGTGACAATAGTTGTGATAAGGGTATATATCACCACAATGAATTGCCTCTTTAGCACATTGATCAGCTCTTTCGTTTCCCGTAATATTACAATGACTTGGAATCCAAGCAAAATAAATAATGAAGTTGTATACAGAAGTACATTTGTAAAGACAATTTCTTAAGTTTAAAATGATTGGAGGGATAAATTTGGATTTTAAAGGAAACTTTTGTAAACATTGTATAGCACTAAGTGAATCTGTCAGAATTATAGATTTATGAAGTTTCATAGTATGTATATATTCTACAGCTTTATAAAGTCCATAACATTCACCAGTAAACACAGATGCTTCTGCGGGAAATGTCATTTTTTGAACAATATCAAACTGTTTATGATACCTATTCCAACATTACTATTATTTTTTGATGCATCAGTAAAAATCAAATGAAAGTCTTTCCATTTTTCATTAATAATATTATTAAAATATTGATTGGGACAAACAGATTGTTTATCTATATTTAAATTGATAACAACAGGCTTTAGTGTTAGTGATTCATAATTGTATTTATACAAGGGATTAATAGTAGATGTAAAAGTTAAAGGTTTAAGATTATGGAATTTCATATAGCTGTTTATCAAGGATGGAATTGCTTTGTGTTTCCAATACTTATCCAACATCAATGCACTAAGATCATATAGCTTTGAATGCAAGGGATGGTTTTGTGATTCTAATATGCGAATAAAGAACCTATCAGACAGGTATTTTCGACGGAGGTGTAATGGAGGTTCAGCACATTCTACTTGTAGGGCAGAAGTGGGGCTGGATTTCATTGCTCCTAAAACAATACTTAATGCTCTAGTTTGAACAGAATCAATTTTCTTTAGACCAGTCTTGCTACATGGATCTAATAAAAACATTCAATAATCTAATAAACTTCTTATTAATGCATTATACATCAATTTTAATGTAAATGGGTGTGCACCCCACCAAACCCCAGAAACACATCTCATTAAATTAAGGTTACGTTCACACTTTGCAGTTATATACTCACAATGATCTAGTCCTGATAGTCTATTATCTAATATCATACCTAAGAATTTTGCTTTTGATTTCACAGGAATCGGATTATTTTTATAATTAATAATTATAGGGGGTAAAAATTTGCGCAAGAAAAATGGACTATAGAATTTTTTGCAACTGAAATGTCTGAACCGTTATTATTTAAATTTTGCAGGGATAGAATAGACTTGGAGAGATTATCACAGGTTATTTGAATGGATTTGTTTATCGAATATAAAAGGAGATCATCGGCATATTGCAAAATATTTACATCATTAGTTACTGCAGTTTCTATATCATATGAGTATATATTGTAAAGTATTGGACTCAAAACAGAACCTTGTGGGAGACCTTGAAATTGGTGCCTTGTTTCATTAGTAGAATCATTTGACAAACAAATGCTTCTATTGTACAAGATATTCATAATACTATTTATTAGATAAAATGGAATATTTAATTTTACTAATTTATTTTTAAGTATTGATAATATGACATTATCATAAGCTGATGTTATATCTAAAAAGGCAGCAAGAACTGATTTTTTATGAGTAAAAGCTAATCTAATATCAGTTATAAGTAAGCTAATATTATCTATGGTACTCTTTCCTCTCCTGAAACCATATTGACTTTGACATAATAAGTTTTTATTTTCAATGAACCGGATAAGAGGATTTTAACAAGATGCTCAAGTATTTTTAACATAACAGATGAAAGAGCAATTGGTCTATACGAAGAAGGATCAGTTGGATTTTTATCTGGCTTAAGGATAGGAATAATAAGATGAGACTTCCATGATTGAGGAATATTACCTGTAGAAATAAGGGAGTTCATAATGTTTAATAAATAAGATAAAGATTTGTCAGTCATATTACTTAGAAAAGAGTAAGTAATATTATCCCAACCAGGAGTAGAGTCTTTGACATTTTGTAGTACACCTTTTAACTCAGTTAATGTAAAAGGGGAGTAGAAGTTTAAAGAAGAAATAGTGAGAGGAGGAAAAATGCATTCTGAAACTGTAGGTGGGGCAAGATGATTAATAAGTTGTTTTATCAACATTGGGCACATGTCATTATTATTAGGAACTTTATATGCAGATCTAAATTTTCTTATGTTAAGCCACACAGTGGATGGTTTTGACTGGGGTGTTAAGGAAGAGCAAAATTTCTTCCACCCTTCTATTTTTTTCTTTTTTAATAATTGACGAGTACTTTTAATTATATTTGTAAGAGTATTAAAATTTTCTGTTGTTGAATATTGGCAATAAAACTTTTCAGCAGATTTTCTTTTTTTAATAGCATCTGTACATTCCATATCCCACCAGGGTGGCGAATTAATTTTGTTATATAATTGCTTTTTCACAGGGAAAGTATTATCAGCTGATTTTATAATTAATTGAGAAAAAGCTTCTGCACAAGAGGAATCATTAAATGGAGAAACGTTGGGCAAAACATTGACACCAACCTCAATCAAATTATTAAATTTGTGCCAATCTGGGTTATGCAGATTATACCTAACATGTGATTTATGTGAAGTTTTCTTATGAGAAGAAGGGAGATTTATTATTATAGGGAAGTGATCGCTACCAAACGTAGATGAAAGTGTATTCCAGGATAAAGAAGGAGCTAAATTTGGAGTACAAATAGACAAATCTATAGCACTTTTGCCTTCAAAAGATTTTGTACAGCGAGTGGGAGAACCATTATTTAGAATACATAAATTGAATCCTTCGAGAACTTTCAAAAGTTCTTCTCCATAATAATTTGTAGAGGAACAGCCCCAGGCCTGATGATGAGAGTTAAAGTCACCTAGTATTATATAGGGTTTAGGCAGTATGGCTAGTATGTTTTTGACTTCTGTTAAAATGTTCATACTTGGATGAGGAATATAAAGAGATACATAACAAATATTATTTACAATGATAGCTAAAATAGATATATTTACAGTATGTACAGGTAGATTGACGATTGAAAAGGAGTATCCCTTCTTAATCAAAATGGCTACACCTCCATAACCGTCAGATCTATCTTCTCGGATACTAGTGTAACCAGAGAATTTAAATGTGCAGCTTGGCCTAAGCCAAGTTTCAGAAAGAGCCACTATATATGGCTCATATTTATTTAATAAGTGAATTAATTCAGATTTCTTGTTGGTGATGCTCTGCGAGTTCCATTGAAGTAGAGGTTTTATATCCATTATTGGTGTATTTAGAAAAATTTACTAAATCTTCTGTCAGTAAAGCAGCGTTGACCGGTGTTATTATTTGGGACTGGGATAAAAACTTAATAAAAGATAGGATCATGTTAATTGATTCAGATTCTTGACAATTACTTTTGCTTTTTGTTATCATAATTCCATTTACTGGGGAATTGGTAGTATTATATTCATTAATAATTGAATTGTGAAAATCATGATCGTAGCCTTTACCTAGTTTAGTTGGGGATTTAGGTTTCTGAAAGATTGTTTTTTTGTATGACTTAGGGAACTGATCTTTTAAGTCAAAGGTTTTAGGAAGGGGAGGAGAAACATTTTGACTATGGGAAGAAACTACATTGGCATATGATTTGGAGATAGGGGGATAATTTTTGATGCCTCAGCATAAGATACGCAGTTCTGAGCCATAAACATTTTAATATTTTTTTGCCTCAAGTATTCTGGACAAGATTTGCTAGTAGCAAAGTGAGTTCCCTTACATAAGCAGCAGTGCGAGTCTTCATTATTACAAGAGTCCCCACAATGATCCTTACTACATTTAAAACATCTTGGGTTAGATCTACACGTAATTTTTGTGTGACCATATCTACAGCATTTATAACACTGTATGGTTGGGTAAATGTATAAATCTACTGGAAGGGAATTATAGCACACATAGACACGTTTAGGTAAAACTTTACCATCAAAAGTCATGAGAACTGTCTCTGTTGGTTTCCAGGTAGTATTATCATTGATTGTTACCTTATGATTCAATCTTCTCACTTTTATAATCTTACCACACCCAATGGGAACATTAACATTTTGGATTATTTCCTCAGGTGTCCAATCTGAGGGAACGCCTCTAATTAAACCCACACGTGAAATATTAAATGATGGAATGAATGCTTTGAAATTATTATTTGAGAGCCTAGGGTCATTAATGAAATGGTTTGGGTCTTGGTGATCTGAGAACGACAGGGATAATCGGTTACGTCCAATTTTTTTAAGACTGCCATCTATTATATTTTTAAAAATATTATTTTTGAGAAATCGGCCGAATGAAACTGGATGGAATGTAATGTTTTCATTGGGTGAAGTCAGAACTCTCTGGACATGGACAATATAAGGCGCAAGATCTGTACATTCATATTGTGTGCGATAGTTTATAAAGTCTTTTCCTTTCTCAGATTCTTTATTGTTCGCTAAAGAGATAGAGTTGTCTTTTAGGCTGTTATCACCAGTATCAAATGTAGCGTTGGAAATATTATTTGGTTGAGGAATCTCGGAAATATTGTGAGCGCATTGACAATCAGTAGGCTTTAATTCATTGTTGCGCTTTTTGCGCCGTTTATTGCAATGCTTGCAAATCTTGTGTGATGCATGAGATCTTTTTCTGCTAAAAGCCGCTATCGATGAGTGTGAAGCATCAGTATCTACACTACTGTCTTCTATGGTAACATATTGTGCTACCTGCGGAGGCCCGCCCCCGGGATCATCTGGGGGTTTATTCATGATGAAAAATAAAAAACTTACCTACTTTGATCGATGAATGAAGGATAAATTATAATATAATATACATAAAATTAAATATTTACACAATTAAAATTAAACTAATGATCCTCTATTTAACTAAAAATAATATTTAAAACTCTCAAAACCAAAATTTACGTCCAGCAGATTTTATATCTCCCGCGCTTTCAACTTGAAGTTGGGAATTGGTATTTATTAGAATCGTACATGTGGCGCTGTCTATATTTGCAGTTTTAAAAAATTTTGGTAAAAGTGTTTCCGGCCTTCCGATAACCCTATAGTTAATACTAGCACAAGATACTAGATGATCAAACTTCGAAGCATTTGACGTTTGAGAATGACGTTTTAATATAAATATTAGGTGCGAATTTGTACGAATCTGTAGATTTCGTGGAAACTGAGAATTTTGCGGTTACTTTTTAGTTAATATTTATATTGGAAATTCGACATATACAAAAGTATTCTTTTTTCGTTGATGTACAATTAGATAAACATCGAAATGGATAACAACGTTAAAAAAATAAACCCAGTTAAAGTTCCCCTAGAAACTGATCAAGGAATTATTGAAAGCGAAGAACGAAAATGGCGATTACCCTTAAAAGAAGTTTTCAAATACGGTCTTACATTTTATAAAGGTAATGATATAAGTCTTATAGCTGGAAGGTATTTATAATTTTAAGTTTCGGAAACATGTTACCATAGAGAAAACTATTAGAATTAAGAAAAGATAAGACTAGTGGGTGGGAATTTGCTATTTTTTAAAATAATAATAGTTTTTCAGAATATTTATGTACAAAAGAATAAAACCATCAAATAATCTTCTTTTAAATATATTAGTTATTGGAATACTGTTATAGTGCCCAGAATACATTCATAATGTTTCACTTTTATGAGAATAC
>DVYY01000013.1:0-10511 GCA_018236425.1 Emesis temesa temesa
ACATAATTATTTTTAATAAAGTTAAATGTAATAAAATTTGGTTTTGTTTAAAATCCTGACAAGACAATTTTTCCAAGTGTACTTTGCGTTTCTACTAGGTGATGAGCTTTTTTTAAATTTTCAGCATTAATCGGTGTTATTACTTTACTAAGAGTAGTTTTCAGTTCACCACTATCTAACATACGTGAAACTTCTCTTAAAATGTCTTGGTGTCTCTGTTTATCTTCGGTATCATATTTGATTCTAGTTGCCATCATTTCAAATACCAATGACAAACTTTTATCTTTTAATGGTTTTACATCCAGAGGAGCACTACTGTCAACAATAAGGCATATTTTTCCCTGTGGCTTAATAGCTTTTGTTATAGTATCCCAATATGGAAATGGATCATAGTTAACAAGCATAAAATCTACCCCTTTTGAGTAACCGTTTGCTTGTAACTGTGGTATTAAATCTTTTCTATGATTCAAAATAATGTCAGCTCCATAATCCAAAGAAAATTCCTCTGATTCCTTGCGAGATGCAGTTCCAATTACTTCAAGTCCTAAGTTGTGTGCCAATTGGGATGCAACAGTTCCCACACCGGCAGCGCTATTGATAATTAAAATTGATTTCCCTTTGTCTTTTTCGGTGAGTTGTAAACGATCAAACAATGATTCATATGCTGTAACAGAAGTTAAAGGCATCGCTGCAGCCTGTTCAAATGAAAGGTTCTTTGGTTTTGGTCCTGCAAGGAATTCATGGAGAGCCACATATTGAGCATTTGATCCATTACTTTTCAGGTCACCAGTAAAAAACACCTCATCACCTATGTCATAAGACTTAACATGATCCCCTTTAGAAACTACAATACCAGCACCGTCCCATCCCAAAATTCGAGGATGCTCTTCAATATCAGGTTTTGGTGCTCGTTGTTTTGTGTCTATAGGATTAACAGCTGTAGCTTTCACTTCCACTAAAATTTCATTGTTTTTAATAACTGGTAAATTCACTTGTAAATCTATTAAACTTTCAGGATGACAAATTGGTAAATATTTGTAAAGCCCTACAGCCTTCATTGCCCTCGGCAAGTTTCTAGCCACTGTGTTTGCCATTACAAAATCGTCCTAGTTACCGCCGATACTCCTGATTTAACTATTTATAGGTACTAATAACTTCAAACTTGCCTATATATATATATATATATATAGATAAATTTTATAATTTTACTTTTGATAACATAAAAACGCTACTTGTCCTTCTGATAACTTAAATAATATGCACCAGATATCTTTTAAAACTTATCAAGAGATAAATAACTTCAAACTTGCCTCTGACAATAAAGAAATTTTATCATTTTCTTTCTGATAACAAATATGATGCAACAAATAAATTTTACAAGTCACTATAACCGGTATAATATACAATAAACCAGGCTAGTGACAGTCCATAGCAACTGACGTTTAATAAAGATAGCAGCGACATCAATTTTTCTTCACCGAAACTAATTTTATTTTATGTCTCAATAGGTGTCATAGATGTCGTTACTACAAATTTTAATAATTTGTGATGATTAAAGATGTGCTAATGCAAGATATTTTTTAACATTAATTTACGAATGAATCTTATTCGTAAATAATAATTATTATAAGCTTGTTAATGTAATTTTTATAAATGGCAACACTGTGAGAAAAATCTAATCTCACAACTGACGACGCTAACAAAAAAACAATTACAACATGTCGGATACCTCTTGCGTATGCGCGTAATTGTGTTTCTTTGTGTTGTGTTTGGCTTTGTGTATTATAACTTTAGTGAAAAACTCCATTAAAACGTTGAGTTGAGTTCTCGTTGCTCCTCCGTTTTTCTGTCGAGATCTACAGTTATAAGCTAATTTGTACTCGCGAAAAGACGCTTTGTGAAATTGACACTATTTTAGTTTAAGTTCATTTAACGAATTTTTCGTGATAATGCCTAGAATCTGTGCCTTTCAATGCAAATCCAGCAGTAACAATTGTAAGTTTTTGAAGTTTTATTAAAAAATTAAAACGAGTAACAGACTCATTGCCCGTATAATGCTACTATAGGCTTATCATAAAATACATGTTTCAAATAAATAGTCAACTCATAAGTAATGGAGAATGTAACAACCATAAAAGTACTGTAACATGCATATATTTACAATTACAACGTTTTTCAAATTTTATATTAACAAAGATGGCGGGCCCGTTTACCAACCCATTTTAAAAATATTCTAGAGTAACAATCACTTACAGGTAAAAAACTGTATATTGAAACAAGAAAATCAGCAACCCACTTTTAAAATAAAATCTATTGAAAATAATACTATGCTTTGAACAATATGATGTAGATAAATTTTGCACTCAATACATTTCTGCAAGTGACAGTGTATAATAAGTTTTTGTGCTTATAAGTTTAGTTAAGGGTAAAGTCATAAAATAATCAAAAAAAGTCAGTAGTAATAGAAAGGTCATTGAATCAACAGAAGCAAATTTATCTGAATCCTGTTGTTCTCAACTCAAAACTCAATCTTCATATCCATAGGCAGACTATGTATTTGAATGTCTTGCAGTTTATACAGTAATTTGTATTATAAAAGTAAATTAACTGTTATCTGGAGGGTGAATAACATGCAGATTTTAACACAAAGGGTGTTCCTCTTTGAAAGAATAACTGTATGCCATTTCTCCAGGCAATTTGTAAAAAGTAAAATGAAGTGAAGGCAATATTTGTTTTTTTATTACAACCTCACAATACTTAATCTATACTGTACGCACAATGGCTTGTAGTGTGGTATAGCCCGCTTTAATAGATAGATAGCTACTTAATTTATAATAGTTTTGTTCCTACACACACATAAGTGCATATCATATGTTGGGAGCTACTTACGAGCACACATAATGCAAGATTTTGTCGAGCACCGCTATTTTTGACTACTCACCACTTTTTTATTAATAATGTAGCAATGATTTAAAGCACAAATTTAAATGTTAGCCTTTAATCAGAAGTGGTGCTAATAGCTATAATGTGTCATGACTATTACTTTTATGTACATTGAAAAATATATTACAGATAATATATTGGGTAAATTTATCTTGTTTCTTTTAATTTTTCAGATGTTACAATGCATGGATTCCCAAATCCGGATAAATTTCCTGAACGTTTTAAAATTTGGGTAAACCTTGTTGGTGGAAAACTAGAAACACATCAAGATTATGATTATTATAGAAAACAGAAAGTATGTGATATACATTTTACATCAGAACACCGAAATCGTTTTAAACGCTTAAATGCGTTAGCCATTCCTACACTTCATACAAATGGTAAGTGAAGTTATATGTAAACATGAATATATAATAGTTAGAACAATTTTTTTTTCTTCGTCTTATCTTTGATGTATAGTTTCACTTTTAACTGGCAAGGTAAGGTAATATAAAAAATGTATACAGTAAGATATAAAGCGAAGAAGCAGATGTTTCTCCTGTTAAGTAAGATTATAATCGTTTTAGCTATCCATTTGATGTGTTTCGTAAGCCATAATATTTACAAGTTTGCCGGTTATCTAAACTTTCAAATAAAAATATGATGGCAACAAGCACTGAATTTATTGTGGGGATTACTGGCATACAAGTATACCTAGTGCTATGGGATAACTATACATAATGTAACAACGCATCCTTTATACAAAATCAACCCTTATATACTCAGGTACCATATGTATTATATTGAATTAAAAATGTAAAATCCCTATTATAGGTTTTATATGTATACAGCGTACTTACGCTTAAAATAAATCTAAATTAAGAATTTAAGCATTTACCGTTTTAAGTTTTATCGTTTAATTAATTACAGGCACATCAGTTACTCCAAGTCTCGTTACATCAGAACAAGATATAATCGAGATAGAACCGCTACCAGCTTCTCAACCAATTAACATAGGTAAAATTTTCTTGTAAAGATTTCATTCAGTAAAGTAATTCAATTAATATGTAAGTAATGTGTTGCTAAGCGCAAAACTCGAAACAGGCTAAACCAATAGGCTGAATTCTTTTTTCTTGTTCTTTTATGAAGTCTTCTTATGCAAACAAATTAGAAAAAAATAGTAGACCCAACATAAGTCCTTTGCCACACAAACCATTCTATCCTCAGCTGTTAAACATTCGCAGTCAATCCAAGTGAAATAAGTTATTAATATTTAAAAAAAAAACAAATCAATGATACTTTGTTTTTGAGAAGTTGAACAGTGCAAGATCTGCCAGGGCAGCTATCAATTTTAATAATTTAAAAAAGAAATTATTACAAAATAAAAATTGTTGTGCAAATAGTCTGAAATGGATACCAGTTTGTGTCATAGGATAACGAGCAGATGACTTACAAATGTACAATAGAACAAGTTCTATAGGAAAACTTAACGGAATGTTTCAACTTATCTCTTAAATAAAAATATACCCCCTAATAATAAAGTACATTGATATTATACTCAGGCACATTACGATACTCAAAAGCCTCCTAAGCATTACAGGTTTTAAATTTTGACATTTTATTAATTACAGACACATCAGTTATTCCAAGCCTCATTAGAGCAGAACAAGACGTAATTGAGATAGATCAACCATCAACTTCTCAACCTACACATAGAGGTAAAATAATCTACATATTCCAGAGCGAAAAGTAATTTAAATAATATTAATAATTTGGATTAATATTTCATGGTAGCTTTAATCCTATTTTATAAATCGACTAAAAAATTGTAGTGCAGATGGCCTGTTATGGATAATATTTTTTTATTATAGAAAAACTAACAAGCAGATGGTTTTCCTGATAGAATAAGATAATCATTGCTTGTAGACAATGAAAGAGATAATAGGGGATTGACATTGTTATTACATAGATGTGAGCATTTACTGTCATACAGATGTTCCTTGTACTATGAATTATTGGGCAGTGTGTTTCAACACATTCTTTAAGCAAAACAATCTGATACAATAAATAGTTTTGAAATATTCCAAATTAAAATTTATGAAATTAATTAAACTTCATGCGTTATAAATATTATTATCATTGTTCTTTTTAGATGTCCTTAATCACAGTGGGACTATGAAAATGGCAGATATTTTTATGGAACATGGTTACAGTGCAAGACGAATATCTACAAATCTTCTCTCTCCGAAGCTACATAATAAAGGTAACACTTGACATATCCTTTTTTTAAATATTGTAAAACAACACTTAGACTATGCAATTAAAATCTTGACTAAATTTACAAATTATACCTTGCTATCCTAATATGAAGTTAGAAAATTTAAATTATTCAAGAGTAATACAGATTTTCTATTCTTAAAAACTCAGAGCAATATGAAAAAATGTTAAAACTTTTAATGCTTTCCACTACTAAAATTCCATTTTCAACGTATATTTCCGTAATAAAAAAGGTGTAAGGTGTAGTTTGAGATAATAGCCAACTGACTTACATTTCGTCATAGTCGTAGAATAAAGGCGTTATTGATATCTTTAAACTATGGTATTTGCCGATTACTAACTTGCAATAACTTAGAAAATCCAGGTAATAAAAATCTTTAATTAATTGTGATAAATTATATCTCAGTTTCAATAAAACTGTTACATGGTTTTAAAATTTGGCTAAAAATATAGTTTAAAACTTAAAAGACTATGCTGTAAGAATTCTGATTTGTAGATCCGTCTTGTTTTACGACTATGACGGTTTAGAAAGATAAAGCTTGGAATTTTAACCCTTACATTTTAACCCATCAAAAGATTTTTTTGTTTTGCAGGTATATTCAAGCATATACATCTACTGTATTTTTTTATAAATATCATAAGACAGCAAGCAAGCACATGTGTCTAGTTAAATGTATAAGCTTTTTCTCGCCTTTTACGAGATGCCTAGCAGAAAGGCAGTTGATTTATTCTTCAAAAGGGGCGCAGATCAATAGGAGGGAAATTTAAAACAGTTTCGTGACCAAACACCCAGTACTATCGAATACATAATATAATAAATAACTAGCGTTTCTGTCTGATGTTCGATTCGGATACATTTTGTTTAAAACATAGCTACATAGTATATACCAAAAATAATCAGTTTTTATTCTAACCACCGGTTTGTTTTTGTTTTTTTAAACCGGTTTTGTAAAGGTTTTCTTAAAAGCTGTTTACATCCCTAATCTACAGCTAGATAGGCTGGCACCTCGATTAATCGGGTATTTAAACTGTTCAGTTAATTTCCAATATTAAAATAGTTTTTATTTCTTTCAGGTGCCGGAAAACCTTTGTACAACTGCACAAACATGAAATATTTACGAACAAAAATTAATTATTTAAGAACAGAGGTATGCCGTTTACGCAAGAAAGGGAAATGTCTCAGGACGCGCCTGGCCAGTGCAGAAAAATTATCAATTGATAATTCTTTCCTGCATGTTACAAAAAACATATTAAAACCAGCACAACTTTTTATGAGTATGCAATTGCAGGCAAATAAAAAGTCAAAGGGCAGAAGGTTTACTGATGATGAAAAAATTCTTTCACTTTCATTATATAAAAAGAGCCCGAAGGCGTATGGGCTTCTATACAGATATTTTACATTGCCATCGATAAAAGCCATGAAACGGCTTTTAGTTAAAGTAACAATTTGCCAAGGAATAAATTCTGTAATTTTTGCGAAAATTAAAACGACTATGATCGAAAAAGATCCTGCAGACAGGTTGTGTAGCTTAATTTTTGATGAAATGACACTAACACCTCATGTACTTTACAACACGCAGAAGGATGCGTTACAAGGTTTTGCTTACAACAATCCCGTAAAATTTGCAGATCATGTATTAGTATTTATGGTTAAAGGCATTAAGCAGAATTTTAAACAACCTATTGCTTATTATTTTACGGCCGGGTTAAACAAATTTGAGTTAAAAAATTTAATTAAAGTTGTCATCAGACATTCAATTAACTCTGGCCTAATTATCATAAATACTGTATGTGATCAAAGTACTGTAAATGTTGGTGCAATCACAGAGTTAGTAAATGAAACAAAAGAATTGTTTCTGAAACAAAAAAAGAATTAGCTCATGAAATGTTTTATATAAATAAATATCAAATTATACCTCTCTATGACCCTCCCCACTTAATCAAAGGTATACGAAATAATTTACTTTCAAAAGATATGTTGTATTATATAGAGGACAAAAAACATATTGTAAAGTGGGAATATTTCCAGCAAATATATGCTGCTGACAAATCATACGGGGAGCTTCGTCTGCTGCATAAGTTGACAGAAGAGCATATCAACCCAGCAAAAATAAATAAAATGAGAGTTAAGTCAGCAACACAGCTGTTTAGCCATAGTGTTGCTGTTGTAGCAGAACATTTAACTGCCAGGGGAGATCTACCCAAAGAATGTCGGGATCTTACACAAATTACCCTATTATTAGATAATGTATTTGATTCTATGAATGTAAACACTCTGCACATCCCAAATGGTAAGGTTTATAAGGGACCGATCAGAAGGAACTCACCTCATCATCAGTTGTGGCAAAAAGCAAAAGAAATTCTTAAAACAGTAAAATTTGTTCATAAAAAAAATACAGGTAATAAAATTCGCGTTATAGAAACTTTAGTTCCTTCTGTGACGAACCTTATTAAAACCGTAAATGGATTTGAAGCTATTTGGAAAAGTCTGTCAATAAAATATAAATATGATTGTATGCTTACCAGGCACTTTAATCAGGACCCAGTTGAAAACTTTTTTGGCAACATCAGGAGTTATGGTGTAAGAAACAACGCACCCAACACAGTTTCATTTGAAGGGGCCTACAAGGCCCTTCTCTTAAATAACTATAATATGCCTCATTCTAAGGGTGCAAACTGTGAAGAGGATGCCAACAAGTGTCTTCAAAATTTTAATTTTTTTTTAAATGAAAAACCTGAGGTCTTAACTCCTGATGTTCCAGTTGATAATGTCATATACTTCAATGAAGATGTGCTGATCGAAACAACAGAAGTAGACGCGGGACAAAATAATTACGTCTGTGGCTGGGTCCTAAAAAAATGTTTGCAAAAAATTGTTAAAGGCTGTGCAGAGTGCAAAACATCAATGTTAGAAAATATTGTGCAAAATAATAATAATGATTATGTTAAGGCAAAAGAATATGCAAATAAAAAATGGCTGTGCTATCCCTCTTTAGAAATGGAAACCTGCTTTAAAAAAATACATAATATAACATCGGCATTTCTAAAAAAAAATGCTAACAAAGATTGTATAAAGAAAAATATAATTTCATTCATAGATATATTTGTTGAGTTTCCTTTTAACTGCCCGACACACAAAGAAAGCTTACAAAAATATTTTGTAAATACAGTCATAAATGTAATAATACATAGTTGGTGTCGTGCAGTTAATAGAATTTTAAAAGGAAAAATTACCTACACAGGTTCAGACGAAACTAAGAGGGAAGCGCAAAAATATTATGACAAACATAAACATTTTAAAAATAGGAAACAATGAAAAATGTGCTTGTTTTTTATTTTAACTATCCCGTATTTATTTTTCAGTTCTCATAAGACCCGTAATTTCCCCTTCCACCGAATTTGAGTAATAGATGTTGGTTGACCCTGTTATCTTCCACTTTTTATTTAACAATTTTAACAAAAGCATTTTAACAACATGAGAAAGATAACTTGTCAACCAAAATCTATAGTAAAATAGATTTTCCTTTTGGTTTCCCTGCACTCTATAATATGCTAGCTTAATTTAATACAAATATAATGTAGTAAGAAATAACATAAGGTGAAAACTCATAAAGAAAGGAAAGTCCATTTTGCGCACAATAAAATTAAATCCATTACATTTCTTTGTTATCATCTTACTGAAACTATGTGGCAAATACATATTTAATTTTAAACTATTTTATATGGATATAAATATATCAATTTTCACAAAACCAAAAACTAGTTTTGATTGAAGCAATAAGATGATAAAATGTAATGCATTAATTTCAAGTACGTAGTAGGGATGCAGGTAGGTGTAGGTATGTATGTATACACGCACACATGCAAAAATAGTTTCGGAAAAATAATTCAGATGGCGCTTCAAAGTAATATGCATAAATCAGCCGCAAGATGACTCTCTTTTACCGTATGTATTAATTTACTTTTTGATTTTCACTTTACCAGAGAGTATGTAAACTTTACTTAAGACGCTCGCAGGTAGCAGGTTGCTGCCATTACCCTCCCTCTCTTTTTACTATGTTGAAGAAGGAAAAGTAGTAATGCAGTTTGCGATAAGTTGCATTGTTCGAATAAACATTTGATTGTTGAGGTACACAATCTTATGTGTATAAAATATAAATATTAACAGACACATACAAATGGATATAATATAATAGTATTTGCTATTTGTATCGTTTACTAATATTCGTGCCTGAAAGAACACTGTAGGTTATTATTGCTACTTAACCACTGATTAGGGAGATCACAAGTATTTATTTTTAGTACCCATAAAATATAAAAAAAAATGAGATAGTGGCTTTTTGCGCCGGAGCTGGGGCAATTTTGCGCATTCTCCTTTACGTTTGTAAAACTTTACAATATTAGTATACTCACAGCCACTTTGCTATTCTACTAGCGGAAGGAAAAGCCTTTAAAAATTAATTTTGTAACGAAATGCAGAGCATTAAAGAAATAACCTAAAAAGACAGAGCAGAATATGTATAATATGGAACTTCCATGTACTTAGCACCTAAAGGTATATACTTTTTTCATTTTAAGCAATTCGATTGTCCGTTCGACATAGATTTTTATTTGTCCGATAATAGTTTATTTTAAAATAAATTACTATATTGGGTTCCAGTTTGGAGGGTAAGATATTCAAAGAGTATGTAATGTATTTAAAGATATTTATTACCTATATTAATTTACTCTTTGGGTAAGATAAGGGTTGCCAACGTTTATTCGGCGAAACATAATATTTTTCGAACAAAGCTTTAAAAAATATGGTACTTTAAATAAATATACTTAATATTTTATGGAAAAAGCAAAAACTAGGCAATGATATATTTGGTAATTATTTATTTTTATAAAAAGTATGTGATGCACTTATTGTATTTTTTAAAAATGTTATTTAAGTATAATAAAAGTGTCATATGTTTTATTACATTCAATTTTTAAATAAAATTAAATTAAAACCTCATTTTTATTAATAAGATACTAATTCTATTTCTTTTTTCTCGCCAGTTCTAATATCCTTTGTTTAAATGCTGAAGAGGCAAGAATAAATGGTAGAAAAGGTTTTTTAAGTACCACAATTCTAAAACAAAAATAACATACACAATATATTTTATGTGTATAGTTTGTTTTTAATGCAAAAATTATTACTTAAACTACTTATTACATGCCTTTTAAAAATAATTTTGTTACGAAATTTAAAGCCTTAATGATATAACGCAAAAATAAAGTCCAGAATATGGATGGATATTGATATTTTGTAATGGCAACATTGGATG
>DVYY01000014.1:0-10193 GCA_018236425.1 Emesis temesa temesa
CAGCATAAGAAATGGATCAAATAAAAATATTAAGGAATAATTTCTTCATTTAGCTATGGATTTGCAAAGCAACGCCTGAATCAATAGTATACTATTGGTCTACTTGTTTGTAGAGTAAACTAAAGTAAAACCTTCAGTAATGAACCTGATACATGCAACATTACTGAAAGTTGCATGTAGCATGAAGTAGTCACTGTAAATGTTATATTCCTCCACGTGTTTGCGTTATTGTAGGCCTGTCAGCGTCTTTATTATAACTAATAAATTTATGATAAAAAAAAACTTTTCTAGACTATTAGGGTTTGGTGTCTGTAAACTCATTTACAAGGCAATATATTACTGCTACACGAATGGTGTATCTAGGTCTTATATGTCTGATTTGATAACAACGTGAATACTTTAAGATGAAACTTTGAATAACAGATGGGTTATGACATTATTATTAGATTTTACATAATTGATACTTAAATAAAAGTAACACTGATAGTGTTACTTTTATTTAAGTGTTATTAAAGTGTTAATTTCATTGGTCTAATCAATTTAATTGATAACCGATACTCGTAACCTACAATTAATAAATAATACAGTCATCTACTAAGTTACATTCATCTTAGATTCACTGAATAGCTCATGTTACACACATGAGGTAATCACGAAAGGTGGTCTGGAGTGTAATAGATTTTTTAAATATAAGTTTAGATTACGAGTGCTTACTTTGAGTGTGGGGGCTTAATGCTTGTATTGTTTTATTTTAGGTCGATTGTTTGTCGATACTTCGTGACCTTTCGGACGATGAAATCAGTTGAGCAACTTGTGCATTTGTGTAAATGTATTTGAATATACATTGCAACCATGAGAGTATAGCCACAAGGCATGTTCTTTACTTATAAAACAAAAATCAAAAGTGTACGAATATTTGTTTTGTTTTTACTTCTTTAACAAAATTGTATGTTTTCATAAAATCTAATATTTTGGTATGTTAATTGATCCTAATATATATTAACTTAATATAACATAAAAAATCGCATACAAACAATGTTACATCTAGATTTATTTTTAATTTTTAATTTTTAATGACTATGTCCTCTTTTCGACCGACGGCAAAGTGAACCAAGTAACTAAAAATAATTATATTCACGTAAATTTAAAGATGTATTGATTATTAATGTGTCCGTAATCATATTTTGGTCTACATTAGTAGCTCTTCGTGCTTTTTCGCATCCGTTATTAATTTAACGACTGTCACTTAATCTTTGCGATAACTAGGATTGACAACCACAGACCAGATATATGCTGACAACTTTATGTACTCACATAGAGCACGGAGGCTTCAAATGTTATAAATTTGGAAATGATAACATTCATTGAATAAAACATTACCACTACTGGAAAAATTACATAGATAGATATAGCCCTATAGGGAATAATCTTAGCTATCGATAGGGATCCACAATGATATTGCACAGGAATGAATCTACCTATAAAACTATCAAAACTTATAATACCGACTCTATAAATATCATTTATTATTACAAAAATACCTTACCCTGTCGGGATTGAACCTCCAAGCTTCGTCGCAATGATTATTGCTAGGCACATTCGCTAATCAAAAAATTACCAACAAGGCCATCAATTGATAGATGACTGATGTTTATAAAGTCATTTAAACCCTGTCGTATCTTAATTACAACCCATGATTAAAACTTTAAAAAAAATTGAACTAATGGCAGTATAAGGCGTCTAGATACTTTTCATGTTTATAAAATCAATGTAATGCAAAATGATATAATAACAGAATTATAACCTTTTAAAGTATGTTATGTTCAAGTAATACGATGTATTTCTGACTTAATAGCTTGTTTTCAGAGTTATAGCTTTAAGTCATGCACTTTTTTGTAGAGTAAAGTAATTACACTAAACAAATTTTTATTCGAAGCAATTTGAGAATCAATACAGTAAGCAAAGTGCGGATGGTGGTTAGTAATATGACCTTACGCCCGTCGAGTAGTAAGGAGTGGCCGATGTTCTTTCAACATCGGAGCCAATAAAACTATAAAATATTCAGTACATTTACAAAGTGCTCCCATTAGTTCTAGACTGAGGTTTTTCTGAGAACTATTAAATCTATATATAAAGTTACGATTATCTTATCGTCAAGAGTTTATTATTCAAAGAAAATAATATTAAATCTATGAAGTTCGAAACAACATGAGAAATTAGTATTCAACTTCTGAAAGGGTCATAAGATTTGTGTAACAGAAAAGTAAAATGTTGATTCTTAACAAAATGTACCAACGATTGAGGTTGAGAGTTTGACTAACGTTTTAGGATCTAAAAAATAACAGAGTAGCTTGAAGGTATTAATTCCTCATCATGTTACATACTATGTAGTACAAACTTAAAAGTAACCTGACGTTGATAATTTCTCATCATTTTACATAGGTACCCCTGTTACGCGGTCAGCCTAACTAAACACTTAAAAAAATATAAACACAAAATTAAACTTTAAAAATTATAATTGAAATAGAATTAAATTTACAAGATACAGAGCTAAAGCTAGTAGAGAGTTCGGAGTTCGGAGATAGAATGAATTTGGAAACTAGGGCTGTGGGATATAAGGGATGTGTGCGCGGAGTGCGGGAAGGGAATGGAAACAAAGGTTGGATTTTGGAGTTACACTTATTAACTAACGACTTTGTTTATTTGTATTGCTACGTTTACATGTTATTTAACTAATTTATTGTTTATTGGGAATGGAAAAGAAATATAGATTATTATTAAATACTAACTTATTCACTAGACATTGCTTATATACTAAAACTATGTAACACGCTTAGACTATATAACACCTCCCCCCTTAGAATAAAGGTTGGGCCTTTGTAGATGAGCCCGAACTTTGAGAGTTTTCTTCCTCTGTCTCTTCGTCTTCGGAAATACAGGAAGTGTTTCTAATGGTGTTCATAGGAATTTCGATATGTTGTCGTCTTCTTGATTTGTCGAAGCAATTGTTAAAGATTTGAATGCAGTTTGTTCTTTCTTCAGGACTTGTACGAAATAATCGGAATAGACGCCATGAACAACATTTACGTATAAGGAATATTGTCATAATGATGCCTATTATAAGGCTAACGAAGGAAAATTTTGAAGTTATTTGAGGCGTAAATGGAGAAGTTTTGTCCTTTAAGGATTGATTTTGTAACTTGATCTGTTCCTTAATAGAGTTGAGGGAATCGAGAGGAACATTTTTGATGGGAATCGGCAAGACTTCGGGAGATTTTGATTGTGCAATTTCTGTGATACAGATGTCTTCCAGATCCAGTGTGACAATAGGATGTGAAATATTACTCGTTGTGTCTTCTTCGGCATTGAGTGTTACGAATGCGGTAGTAAGTTTACAACCAGGATCTAATGCTATGACACCTGAACCTGATATATCACTGTGACGGATGTTGTTACTACATTCAGCGACGTATGGTGTTTTATGTTGTAATATGAATATCCAGAGGTTATCTCCTAGTGGTTGAAATGTGTCAACGTATCCGGAGAATGTTGCAGGTTCGCAGTTACTAGGAAGTTGATTGTTGAAAGATAGAAGGACTTCTAATTCGCAAATGGGCCTTGTGTTGAAGTTGTAGATTAACAGATCTTTGCAGACTCTTCTTCTTGGTGCAAAGGTTTTGCATCTATCCAGCAAACTTGTAGACACGTAGTGTTGACGTGTGGTGGATATGGCGAGATACTTTTGCTCAGGGAATAAGGTAGAGTAATATGAGGAGTTTGGGAATTTTATTGGAATTGAATATATATGATATAAATTAAATTTTTCATTTTTAACGAGAGGGAAGTCAAGGACGTATACTAATTTATTTAAATAAATATATGATGTTATAGATATGGATTCCAATATTATAGTGCATATTGTTAAAAGTTATAGGGGCAACCAAGTTGTTAGTAACCCTTATATGATTAGTTGCTAAAAGTTCTCTGTAAATACGCATTGTTGAAATAATAGACGGGTGAATTGCTCCTGATTTTATAAAAAGGATGCTCGTTATAATATCATCTATTTCTTTTTCTAATAGTGTGACACTCTCTAAAATCTGTATAGAGACAGTCGATATTTCCTCGGATGTTTGTAGATTAAAGATAATTTTATTTGTTTATATATATTGAATTTGAATATTAAACGATGAAATTATTATATTTGCTTTATAAATAAGGTTAAAGTGTATTAATAAAATGTTGCATTTTAATGACATTAATCATTACGGTTTTTTAATAAAAATAATTTTATTTTTAACTTAAACGTGCTAAAAAGCTTAATAAAAATGGTAATAAGATTTGTTGTAAAATGTAAAATAAAATTAATAAAATATGTATAAACTTAAATGTCTAATTTGAGTCTGTATATTTTGTGGTGTAAAGTTTCTTAAGAATAATGTAAAGTTTGTAAATAAGAACATAAATAATTAATTTAATTACGGAACATATTATAAAACTGAAGTATGGATTATTCATGATTTGGTATAAATAATGATTTTGATTGAAGGGTTCAGGAATTATTACAGGGATAGGATTGGCCATGCCGTAGAGAAATAACCTAAAAATTATTAAATTTAAGCTATGATTTAAAGTCGGGTGAATTGTGTACAGGTCTTAAACGGTTACCGTGTACTAATTGATTTCTACCGGACTTTCTTATCACGTAATTTTCGTTAAACCCTTTTCTTATTATTTCGTAGGGTCCGTCCCATTTGCTGTCGAGATTGTTTGGGTTAGGAACGCGGAGCATGACGTTATCACCTACATGGAAATCGGCTAAATTTTTTATGTTATTGTCGTAACGTGTTTTGGCTCTTTCTTTCATGTCCTCTACGTTACGTCGAGCTATATCGCGCGATATTTTCATTCTTTCGATGAGATCGTTTAGGTAATCGTTAGTAGTGTACTCGTGAGTTTCCTTAAGGGAGTATAGTAGTCGAGGTTTATAACCAAACAATAATTCATGAGGAGTAAATCCAGTTGACTGGTTGACAGACGTGTTGTGGCACATTATAGCTAAAGGTATGATACGATCCCAGTTATGGGCGTTCTTAGTGGAGTACATACGGATATGATCTCTCAATACTGCGTGAAAACGTTCGAGAGCACCGTTAGTTTGAGGATGATAAGCTGTACTGAGAGTATGATTTGAGCCTATTAATTTCATTAGTTGTTTAAGGATATTATTTACAAATTCACCGCCTTGATCAGAGTGGAAACGTTTTGGTACACCATAGTGTTGACAGAAAATTAAAAGGGACTTGGCTATCGTGGTCGCTTGTTTATCAGGAATTGGATAAGCTTGAACGAATCGAGTCAAATCATCTTGTAATGTTAATATATATTTATTACAATCACCGGTGATATCAGAATAAGAAACTAAATCGATGGTTACGCGTTCAAATGGTTCTGAGAAAGATGAGGTTAATACCATAGGGGCTTTATAAGTTTTTCTTTGAATTTTGTTGCGTTGGCAAATTTTACAATTATTAATATAGCTTTCGATTGTATCTGTCATACCCTTCCAATAGTAATTAGCTCTTATTTTACGAGTTGTTTCAACTATACCTCTATGGCCGGATAGGGGATCATCATGGAAAGTTTTAAGGATTTCGGGTATATCTTCTGGTTTTGGACATGTTACTTTGTTTTCGCATATAGTGATCTTACATTCATAAGAGTCAGCTAAATACGCAGTGATATGTAGTTGTTCATTGCCTTGAAGTTTACAAGTGGAGTCGTTTTTAAGATCGGGGACGTGTAATGTTTTAAAGTTGTTACTTTGTAAACAGTTTAGGAGTGCTTTAAAATAACTTTCAGAATCCCATGGATCGAAGTGTTTTGGTCTTGTACAAGAGAACATTAAGTTTTGTTTTTTATCAGAAACTAATAAATCGACGTCATAAAGTTCTTTGGGTTTTTCTAAGTACGAGTCTACTTGAGAACACATTGAAATACTTTGGTTAAAGAGGTCGTTTTTATCTGAAAGTTCACATGAGATGGGAATAAATATGTTTTTATGTTTATCGTTTAAGAGTGAGTCTGGTGAAATATTAAGATTTGAAGTGTCGAAGCTATAAGTAGGGTTTTCAGTGAAATGTGAGTAATTTATTTGAAGATAATCTTCAGAGTGTGCTTGAGTTTGTGTTG
Source organism: Emesis temesa temesa (assembly GCA_018236425.1). NCBI lineage: Eukaryota > Metazoa > Arthropoda > Insecta > Lepidoptera > Riodinidae > Emesis > Emesis temesa. Next base: position 6,193 of record DVYY01000014.1, read on the forward strand.
TTGATGTTGAAGTGTCGTTGTTAAGCGTGGGATTTATAGAGTTAGTATTCATGACGGCAGGACGTGAGAGTGCGTCTGCATTAGTGTTATTTTTTCCACATTTGTAAATTATTTCGTACTCAAATTCTTCCAATTTCAGGCGCCATCGAACGAGACGACTACCTGGGTCTTTCACTGAGAATAACCATGTGAGAGGTTTGTGATCTGTTACAATTTTAAACCTTCTGCCAAAGAGGTAAGGCCTAAAGTGTTTCACTGCCCAAACTATGGCTAATAGTTCGCGCTCTATGGTGGAGTAATTTGATTCCGCTTTATTAAGAGTACGAGATGCGTACGCGATTGGCAAATCTTTACCTATAGGTCCTTGTGATAAAACTGCACCTATGGCATGAATAGAAGCATCAGTGGTCAAGATAAACTCTTTTGTGAAGTCGGGATATTGAAGGATAGGAGGACTGGTAAGAAGTTGTTTACATTCTTCGAAAGATTTTTGTTGAGAATCACCCCATATAAAAGGAGTATCCTTTTTGAGAAGACTGGTCAGAGGCTTTGTAATTTTACTGAAATTGGAGATGAACCGGCGGTAATAACCAGTAAGACCTAGAAATGCTTTGATATCTTTACAACATTTTGGAACAGGAAAGTCATTAACAGCTTGAATTTTGTCAGGATTTGGTTTTACCCCTTCGCTAGAAATGATATGACCTAGGTAAGCGACTTCGCGCCTTAGAAATTCGCATTTGTCAGGTTGCACTTTGAGTTCATATTTGCGTAAACGTGAAAATACTTCGCGAAGTTTTTCTTCGTGTTCTTGTAAGCTAGATGCGAATATGACAATGTCATCTAGGTATACGAAACACCTTTCACCTTGTAAGCCAGACAAGACTGAATCCATTACACGTTGGAATGTAGCAGGAGCATTTTTGAGACCAAATGGCATTCGTTTGAATTCATAATGGCCATATGGTGTATTAAAGGCAGTTTTAGGTATATCTTGGGGCTGGACTTCTAATTGATGAAAACCTGATGCAAGATCGAGAGTTGTGAAGTACTGAGAGTGACCAAGTTTGTCTAAAATGTCAGTGATGTTCGGAAGTGGGTAACTATCACCTACGGTTACTTCGTTCAATTTGCGATAGTCAATCACTAAGCGCCATTTTTGTTTGCCTGACGCGTCTAATTTTTTAGGAACTACCCAGATGGGGCTACTCCAAGGGGAAGTACTTGGTTGAATAATGCCTTGATTTAACATTTCTTTTACTTGCGTTTTAACTTCGCTTTCATGAATTTGTGGGAATCGATATGTTTTAGTATGGATCGGTGTGTCTGTAGTAGTAGGTATTCTGTGTTTAGTATGATTACTAAAAGTGAGAGAGTCGCTTTCAGTGAAAAATATGTCTGAAAATTCTGAGATTATCTTATCTAGCGATTCAGATTCTTCGGAATTTAAGTGTTCTCGTCTTATGGAATTTAAAACTTTAGTTTGTCTGTCTGTAAGGTTCAAATTACTTATAGTGACAGAATTGTTGTTGTTAGTTGAAATGTAATTATTAATATCTATTGGTTCTACGACAATAGTTGGAGTTGTAATTTTCTTATCGGTTTTTGATGTGTTTATACATGTTATAGAGAATAAGTTGTTGACGACGTTGACTAGTGCGTGGGGAATAACAATATCATTATCTAATAATTGTTTATCGACGATAGCAGTACCAGAGTTAATGGTGTTTGTTCTACATCTAATTACTGTTTCCGATCGGTTGACTATCAGTTGTTTGTCGGATTCATTGTTTATTTTCAATTCGTTTAGATAATGAAGTTTGTATATTTTGTCTTGAATGTGCATTGTTTTCGATTTAATATATAATTTGACATTGAATTTTGACATGAAATCGTTGCCTAAAATACCGTCTGCTTTTATATTTAAGTTAGCTACATGAAACTTGAATTTTGGGAAGCTGTCTAGAGATATTTCTGTAGATCCATAGCTACAGATAGAGCTTTGTGTATTTGAAATACCAACTATAGAAACTATGTCTGATTTATTTAATATTGAAATACCTATTTTATTTTGTTTTATTATAGAGATTCCGGCACCGGTGTCGATAAGTAGCGTTATAGGATTATTTTGAAGTTGAAAGGTACAGTGTAATAGATTTTCAGGAGGGACATCGTTTAAGGGAGATATAGTATAAGATTTGATAATTGATTCAGGAGTATGTGAACTAGTAGATTTTTTATTATGCTTTTGCTTAGACTTTGTATAGTGTCGAGAATTAGTAGATTTGGATTTTGTAGATTTAGTAGATTTAGAAGATATAGTAGTTTTAGTATAGTTATTAGGATTAGTAATGTCGTTCAAACTGAGAGTTTGGGGCTGGGTACCCTGTTCGTGAGTTATTGAACGCGACTGAGGTTGAGATACAGTGTTAACAATTGATTGATTAATATTAAAAGAGTCGGAACAAAAGTCGGTTTGTACAGATATGTCTTTGTATTGTCTCCGATAGACTGGTGACATATCTTCGTACGTACTTACGGCCACGTCTTTGGTTTGTCTTCGATAGACAGGTTTAGGGTGACCGGGACTCTGATTTGGATGTGATTTGGTATTATTTAATATTGGAGATTTTCTATATTCGACTGTAAGGTCGGGATTTGGGTCATTGAGCAGGATTCTAAAGCGGTTTCCAGCGCACTGCTCTGCTCGCTGGTCGCTTCGGAGTTTAAATTATTTATACGTGCTGGTGGTGCCATTATTGCGCGCTGTTCTGGTTGAGGATATTGGTTGGTACGGATGCTGTTATTATAGATTCTTTTACGGCAATCGGAAATAAGATGTCCTATTTTTTTACAATAACTGCAGACTTTTGTTACAGATTGTGGTGTTAATGTATTTTGAGAATAGCTTGATTGTTTATAGTGTTGGTACGGAGGTTTAGATATAGGAGGGCGTTGTATTGATCTTGAGTTTGTTGTGTTATTACTAGTATTAACTTTAAACATTAATTGTCTAGTAGCATTCATTGCCCTAATTTTATCTTCCTGAATGGCAAATTGCCCGGCTTCATTTAAGTTTGAGAAACCCTTTGTTCTTAGCATTGTTCCTATTTCGGAGTTAAGACCATTTATAAAAACGCTTAAAGCTGTTTCTTCTGCGGTAGCTATTCGACCGTATATTGTTTTATCATTTATTTCCGTATTTAATTTTTCTATTAGCTTACTACGGTTTAGATCTACTCTGTGAAAGTAATCTACAAGACTTTCACCTGGTTTTTGAAACATCGACTGCAGTTCTAAATTAAGATGTGAAATAGTTTTTACGTTTGCAAATTTTTCTATTAAGAAAGATTTTAATTCGTACCAAGTGTCATATTGCTTGCAATGGATATCGGAAGCACTTGATCCCGTTATATTATTTAATGCGTACACTAAGAGAATATGTATTTGATTCTCGTTGGCTAGCTTAAATGCAGATTCACACGATCTAATGAATCGGTAAATCTGTTGAGGTTGTGTAGTATCGAATGTTGGGATAAGTTTAAGTAAAGTATTAATTTCTAACGACATTGTAGGTGTTTGTGAATTTATAGTAAATAAATTTAAATTAGGATATAGATTTGTGTATGTTTCAGTGGAAGATTCGTTTTTTATAAATTTATACATATATATAGGTAGACACAATTATAAATAATAAAATAAGGAGTCAATATGGTATGAGGATTAACACAAAGGAGAGCGAAAAGTAAGGCCACTTACCACAGTAACATCGTGATTGTCAGGAACATTCTGTAGGTTCGGCGAGCACGTTTAAAAGCCTTCAGCTACCTTGCCTCGGCGAGCGATTTTGTCTCTTTGTTTGCAAGTTAGTGCCCGTCTTTATGTCCTAAATGCCCTAATTTATCCTACCGACTGCGCCAAATTTGTTACGCGGTCAGCCTAACTAAACACTTAAAAAAATATAAACACAAAATTAAACTTTAAAAATTATAATTGAAATA
>DVYY01000015.1:0-10175 GCA_018236425.1 Emesis temesa temesa
AAATATTTACAATTTAAATATCTACAATACAAAATATTTCTAATATTAAGGTGATATTAGCATTTAATTTTATCAGCGAAAAATTCTTATATATATATATAATGTTAAAATTATAATACTATAAAGATTAGTTATATTTTAAAAGTAAATAATAAAGAAAATAGAAGAAGTAAACTTAATTGAAGTGATACAGTGTCGATCTACTAATATACTGGAAGTAAGAACCTTTAATTGTCGATTTTTCTATTTTTAGGTTTGTACATCATACGTTTAAACATGTTTTTTTCATTTGGTTGTAACTTAAATAAAGTTAGACTAACATTAAACTATTATTATTTTTAGATAAATCAAATTGTGGTTAATATATAATATGTTAATCATAATACCATATATTATGTATATAATAGTTACTATAATAAACATCGATGCCGGTCAATATCGTTAACTAGTCTGTAAACTTATAACTGTAGCATTGTTCGCCACACAGATAGCAACACCCTTATTAACATTTTCGAAATCTATAGTATATAATAATTATTCTTAACAATCACCAGTTTGTTTTCTATTCTATGATAAAAAAAAAACTGTTGAGACCATTTTAATTGACAAACAACATATCATAAAAGCTTTTTATATTAATGCAACAATTTTTAACCTGCATGCTTAAGATAGACAAGCATTCCAAAACGATAAAACCATTGTCTCAACCGAATTCATGAGACCGAGAGTGTGGCGCGATTAGGCCAGTCGCCCGCGTGGGAGGGACTGATGGTATATTAATGTTGAATGAACCGCTTATCAGTGTTTAGGGGTCGGCTTATTATAATAACAAAAGATTTTCACCAATTTGATAAAGAGGAGGTATGGAAACAAACTATTTCAATGGAACGTATATCTATTAATAGACTTGTACAAGCTCACTCCAAAACGTTTTATGGTAGAATAGTTCTATGTATTCAGGTAATTAGACTTACTGGTTGCAGCATTAATGGATATCACGGTAGTTTTCCGATTTTTCCCTCATTTTTGTGTACTAAAGTAACTTTAATGTTAAAATATAGAACACGCATCTGTATGAGGGTTGCCAGATGGCCTGAATTTCCGGGATCGTCCCAGAATTTTGCATTGTCTCGTCTCCAGTAATTTTACTTTCCTGTCCCGGAATGACAAAATACAAGTTACGATACTACGGCTGCAAAAGTCAAACCAAACATAGCGTGGTCGCACTGCGTAAGGTGAGCGAGGCGAAGGGTGATGTTGATGTTCGAAGTTTAATATTTAAACCTTAAAAAGTTACCTACAAAAGTTGAATTATATTTTTTTGTATTTAACAGCTGAAAGTCATTGAAAATGTTTTTCCAAAAAAAGTATTTTTTTCATCAACCAACAGTTATGAGATTAAATCGCAAGTAAATAAGTTGTTACGCGATAAAGTCATTCAGGAGTCGTTCTCTCCTTGGAGTGCACCAGTTCACTTGGTGCCTAAGAAACCTGACAGCACGGGCAAACAGAAGTGGCGGATGGTCATCGACTATAGACGATTAAATGAAATCACCGTGGACGACAAATACCCCTTACCTAATATAAACGATTTATTTGACATGTTAGGAAGGAGCATGTACTTTACCACGCTAGATTTAGCCAGTGGGTATCACCAATTAGAGGTCCAGGACGTAGATAAGCCCAAAACAGCATTTAGCACACCATTTGGTCATTACGAATTTAATCGGATGCCATTTGGATTAAAAACGGCGCCTGCAACTTTTCAACGAGCAATGGATAATGTCTTGAGAGGCTTACAGGGCATACACTGCCTAGTGTACCTTGATGACGTCATCATATTCTCGAAAAGCCTAGACGAACATGTACAAAAACTTAGGTTAGTTTTTGATAGGTTTAGGCAAACTAATTTAAAAATTCAATTAGATAAGTCGCACTTTTTACGTAAGGAAGTGTTATACTTGGGACATACAATAACTAGTGAGGGATTAAAACCTAATAACGATAAAATAGATGCTATATTAAGATACCCGATACCGCAAACTGTAACGGAAATAAAAAGCTTTTTAGGATTAATTGGTTATTATAGAAAATTTATTAAGGACTTCGCGAAAATAACAAGACCGTTTACTGTTTGTTTGAAAAAAGGACAGAAAATCGTTATAAACGATGAGTATAAAAGGTGCTTTGAAACGTGTAAAAAGCTACTCACGAATGCCCCCCTTTTACAGTTCCCCGACTTTAAAAAACCGTTTATACTGACAACAGACGCCAGTAACTATGCCCTAGGAGCCGTGCTATCACAAGGCCCTATAGGATCCGATAAACCTATTGCCTTTGCTAGCCGAACTCTTACAAATACGGAATCTAAGTATAGCACTATCGAGAAGGAACTTTTAGCAATTATTTGGGCTGTTAAATACTTTAGACCATATCTTTATGGAAACAAGTTCATTATATATACCGATCATAGACCCTTAGCTTGGTTGTATTCATTAAAAGAACCAAATAGTAAGTTAATTAGATGGAGATTACGGTTAGAAGAATTCAATTTTGAAATTAGGTATAAGAAAGGACCGCAAAACACAAACGCAGATGCGTTATCGCGAATCAAAGTTAACGCGATAGATAACGACGACATTGAGTCCATGATCGTAAACCTAGACGATGACGACGAACAGGTCCAAAGCGTCGTTAGGGAGCTAGAAAACGATATCGCGAAACTTAGTTGTCAGGAACCTGAGCCAGAGACGATCGAAATCTCGGACTCTGACGATGGTGAGACAGCTCATTCGATTTCCAATCGGGAACACGAAGGCATACCTATCCTATCCGAAGCGATAGATACTAAGCCGAAACAAATTTTAGTATATAAGTGGTTTAGAGATAAGATGTGTGTACATGATCGATCTAATAAAACTCAAAGAATTATCGAAGTCCACATACCGGAAAGTAATGAAAAAATTGTCAAGAATTTTTTTAAAGAATACGTAGATTTAAAACATAAATATTATATTTATTTCGAATGTGAATCATTTAGGAAAACTTTCGCAAAAGTAGTGATTGACCTGTATAAAAAGGGTACGTTAAATTTAGTAGAATGTACGGAAAGGGTAGTAAACTTAAACGAGTCAGAGGAAGACCAGTTACATGTGATAAAACAATATCACGAAGGGAAAACTTGTCATAGGGGAATCAGGGAAACTTTTAATAAAATAAAAAGACATTATTGGTGGAATAATATGAAAGAGACTATTACGGCAATAATTAATGGCTGTGAACAATGTAAAAAAATGAAATATGATCGGAAACCTATTAAACCTCCTATCCAGTTGACTCAGTCTCAAGAATGCCCATTCCAGGAAATATTTATAGATTTACTATACATAGAGAATAAATATTACCTTACCTTAGTAGATGCTTTCAGCAAACTCGGACAAGCTTTAGAGATACCTAATAGGAGTACTCCCGAGGTAGTTAGGGCACTAATACGATACTTTAGTATCTACGGACTCCCGCAAAAAATAAATAGCGACTCCGGAGCCGAATTTAATAACGAACTTATAAAAGAGCTTTTAAATTTATATAAAATAGAATTACATATAGGTACACCTAATAACCCGAGTTCTATGGCTATCGTAGAACGCTTCCATTCTACAATTATAGAAATCTATAGATTAGCAAAGTATGATAAATCAGAGTTGGACGCATGTTCAGTTATGACATACGCCATCATGGCATATAACAACACTATTCACAGTACAACTAACTTTACACCTTTCGAGGTAGTATTTGGCCATACAGAGTCAGGGCACGTTTTTGACTTAGACAGGGACCGAAACTTGTTACAAAAATTACTACAAGATCATAGGAAACGCCTAAAAGTCTTATATGAATATTTAAGTGATAAAATGCAAAGCGACAAAATAGTAGTAAGGGAAAAGAAAGGCGGAGAAAACTTCGAAGGTATAAAAAAGGGAGACCAGATCTTTATGAAAAATACCAGAACTAGGAAGGCCAAACACTTGCCACGGTACGAGAAAGCCGAGGCCGTCGGCCCTATCACACGTAACACACTACCAGTACAACTAAAAAATAGGCATACTAGGGTAGCAATTAAGAATGTAAAACGCCCTCCGCAGGTGGCGCATCGCGATGCTGAGTATTGCGAACCTAGCACTAGCGCTAAAATCTCAAACGCTGGAGAAGAGTCCTGGAATAGCGTCAATCAGGATCGGGACAGCAGTGATTCGGAGTAGTCACTGGGATATAATTAAGTTTGTAGATTTAGATTCTATTAATAGGCAGCTAGATAGTAATATACTACAGTATGAAATAATTAGGAATAAATATCACCTTCAGAATGACTTAAGGAAAGAATTTTTAGGATTAGAAATACAAATAGAATCTCTTATAGATATTTCCAAAACTAGATTAGATCAAATTTTACCTAACATAAGATTAAGACGGGGAATTTTTAACCCGTTAGGGTCATTTATTAAGGTACTTACGGGCAATCTAGATAATACCGATGCCATCAGATATAACGACCAAATTACTAAGCTAAAAGACAGGGAACACTCTGTCGAACATAAAATATCTATTATGCAAAAAGCTTTCGATAAATTAGTAAATATATCTAGCGATTTGAACTTTAATGTAAGGCAAATCTATTATAAAACCAATCAGTTAGAAATATTACGTCAAAACAGTACGAACGTTTACAGTATGCTTTCTATCTTAAACAGTTTAAATCAAATTCTAAATAACTTTCGAACTATTTACAATATAATAATGGAAATCGAGACTGCTATCGCATTTAGCAAGCTACACACTCTTCACCAATCGATACTCAACTCTACGGAACTCTTATCTATTTTAAATCACATCGAAAAACACGCATCATTAATGTACCCAGTAACTAGGGAAAACTTAGTTAAAATAGAGCGTAGTATAATTTTAAAATCTTACATAGACAAAAGAAATTTAGTTTTTATCTTAGAAGTTCCTCTAGTACAAACGGACACATATGCGTACTATAAGATAATCCCTGTTCCTTTATATAATCCAAATAAAAATCAACCGTACGCCATAATTCCCGCGTATCCCTACCTTTTGGTGAACAAATTACAGTACAGGCCCGTGGCTAGCGCCTGTGAAGAAGACGATGCCTTGCGATACATATGCAGTGAAGACAACATCCCGCAATTTCCAAAAACTACATGCATAGAGGAGATAATGCTACTAAAAAACAATTATAGTCACTGTTACCTAAGGCCCATCAGCATAGAGGACATCAAACTATTCAAAATAGCCGCAGAGCAATGGCTGTTGTACAGCAAATCAAACACTGTCATCACGGAAACCTGTCATAATGACGTATTAAAATATACCTTCCAAGGGACATTCCTGATAACTGTTAATAGCAGCTGTGAGACAATGGTAGGCAACCACTACATTGCCGCTTCTAGCAGTACAACAAACATCAGTTTGCAGACCGCTACCATCCAACTGCCCGAGATCCACGAGGAACTCCAGAGGAAGACAACCCCATTGGACCTTAAAGGCGTAGCCTTAGATGATGTTAAGACTATCATGAGTAACATTAACAGTGATTTCAGTGGAACAGACACTAAAAATTACATAGTTTTAGACAAAATAAGTGTATGGACTTTAAATATTTATATAATAATTGTAGCTTTCTTAATAATCTTTTTAATGTATAAATATAGGGAATTTTTATGTAAATTGTTTATACGAAATTCTCCGGAGACTCCTGCGAAGCCTTCGGATAATTTCTCTCTTAGGGAGGGAGGAGTTAAGTGTGCCACCCCTACCGATATTAACTTCGTCAGCCCTACTCTCCGTAGCGCTGACTAAACATATGTAATTAGTATATATTGTAGCTCCTAAGTTAATTGTATTGAATATTATATTAGACAACTAATGTAGTTAGGCTGTGAGTTAAATAAATTATATTTTTTATAATAAACTCGTTGTCGCCATCTTAATTGGCGCAGCCGGTAGGATCCCTGTCGTTGGGTTTCGCGAAAAGTTTTTTCGATCAAATTTTCGATTAGCTTAGGTTTCAGGAACCAGCGTACGTTTTAACGTTTCAACAGGGATCGCCGAACAAATAAATAAATTGAGAGGACTGCGCGACCAAGGCCAACTACATAAAGGAACTAGTAATATTCCAGGCAGTCGGTAACAGATATGGGAATTGCATCTATGGTACTGTGAGTAATTTTTCACCATCCTTGTGTACTTTCCTTTAAATTATCCTGTCTTTAGTAGGTCTTTAGTAAGTAAATGTGTTCGTATATTTTTATTACGTAATTTTGTGTAGTAAAATTATTTTCACCAAATTGGATGTATACATAGGTAAAACTTTGGTAAAATTATAAATTACCTCTAAGGTTACCTAAATAAATATTGCACATATCCAGATATATCTTGTAGTAAAATTATTTGATCAAATTAAAATTATAGGTAAGACTTTGGTAAAATTATAAATTACCTCTAAGGTTACCTAAATAAATACTCCACATATTCAGAGATATATCTTTTTAGTAAATTATTTTAGCATAGCATCCTAATATCGGATAAATATTTTACATTATAATTAATTAAAACAAAAATAAAAATGGAAAGCATTGTTCGTGTACCATCCGAAATGGTCAAAATCATCCCGTTATTTGATGGGGACTGTAGACAGCTACCACTTTTTATAAAAAAATGTGAATACATTCTCCAAAGCTTTCAAGGAAGCAACCCCCAAAATGAATATTTATTTCATGTCATTACTAGCCGGTTAGCAGGGGAAGCCGCGAACGTTGTAGGAGAACGAGACCAGATTAATACCTGGTCCGAACTTAAACAACTTTTACGACAGCAATTCGGTGACCCTAGGACAGAAGAGTGTCTAGTTTTAGAATTAGAATCCATCAAAATAAATAGAGGCGAAAGTTATTTAGATTTTTGCCATAGGATACAACATGTTAGGAGTATATTGTTTGCTAAACTAGACGAGACAATACCAGACAAAACCATGCGTCTAGCCAAACAACACATATACACTAACACATCTTTAAATGTATTTTTATATAATTTACCCGCTTACCTTGTTAGATTAGTTAGATTAAGAAATGTGTCTACTTTGGAGGAAGCATTACAAACAGTTTTGGAGGAACAAATCTTTCAAAATGTGTATAACTAAAAAAACCAAGTAGGTAAAAATAATAACAATCCCCCAAGACAGAATTTTCGTACGGAGAATAGACCACAAAATCACTTCAATAATAATAATAATGATAGGCGTAACTCTACTAGCAATAGATATCCTATTCAACCCCCAAACCATACTACTCATCCCGGGCAAAATAGGAATCGTAATTTAACCAACTATGGCGAAAGGCCTAGCAATTCGCGAAATAATTATTGGGAACAATTACAACATCAACAACAGCAGATGCGAGCATCGCCGCCGCATCAGCATTATGAAAACAATAGGATGCAAAATCCGCATAATTCACACAACGTTTCATCGGGTTCAAACACCGATGTAACCATGCGAACTGCGAGTTCAAGACGTGTTAATTATACGAATAATAATGACCACGAAAACCCAGAACATGAAATTGAATCGACGGAAAATTTTCATATCGAGGCCTCACTAATCACGAAAGGTTAAAATTAAATTATAATGAATTACGTTATTTACCACATATTTATATCCCGGATATTGATGGTATGTTTATGATAGATACAGGTAGCACTAGGTCATTTATAAGTCCGGAAAAGGCGAACAAATATTTTTTTAATTATAAAACTTTGGAGCCATTCGAAGTTGTTAGTACTCACGCCGCGAGCAAACACAATGAAGTAGTTTTTATCCCATTACCAAAAATTTTCTTATGTTCACAGTTTCATAAGTTTTACGTTTATAGTGTGGATAAGCGATATGACGGTCTTATAGGTAGTGATCTACTAAAACAATTAGAGGCAAGTGTAGACATGAAAAATCAGATTTTGCGTACAAAAAATACCAACATTCCAATAATCTACACCCCTCCGGTTAGGGTAGTTTATACATTACCGCCTCGCAGCGAACTAAGAGTTAAAGTCCCGGTAAACATACTTAATGGCGATGCCATCTTAGAATTTACTCAGTTTACTGACGGTGTTAGAATGCCTTCCGCATTGGTAAACTGCGTTAATGGTTATGCTTATACCGTAATTCAAAACTTAAAGTCACAAGAAATGAAACTTACGGTGACTAGTCCTTTTAAGGTTCAGTCGTATAACCTTTCTTCAAATTCGGTAGTTAATTTCACAGAAAATCACATTGAAAATTTAGATCATAAGTTAGTAGAAAATCTTTCGAAATTAAAGCTAGATCACATGAACGAGGAGGAAAAATCGATAATAGGTAGCCTATGTCATGAGTACAGGGATATTTTTTATTGTGAGGACGTCCCATTATCCTTTACGAACCAAGTAAAGCATTCGATTCGCACAACTAACGAGGACCCAATTTACATTAGAGCTCGTAGATTACCACCTATGCAAACGGTAATTAAATAAGCTGTAAATAAATAATTGTAATATCGCGATTTAGGATTTACATGAGTTTTGTATGTTACAGCGTTGAAAACGCTTGACCGCCACATTCAAATAAGTATACCTACATAATATATACTATGCGCCGTAGTGGAAGATTCCATCCACACTGTATTTACATTTACGACCTTATATATACCTTCTTTATACCATTATCTCTATGGTCTAATGGTCCGGACTAGTAAACATTGTCTACATGAGATCCCGGGTTTGATTCCCGGATCAGGTGATTAAAATATTGTTTTTTTTTTAACAACATTTAAGGTGACAAGTACCCAATGAGCGGTAGGCTTGCCAGCTATCACATCGTGGGAACTAGTCTCATCGGCTGCATAGTTCATACCACTGCCTACCTCTTCTGGTGGATACTTTATTGGATCTTTTTTTATTACATCGGTGAGGGAATACTTCATTTTTCTTTATACGAACTGTCCAAACTTAGAACAGCTTGTCTAAAACGGTGAAAAGCTTTAATATTGTGATTTTAAGAATAGGTCAAAATAATCTCCAGAAGTGTCACCTTATGAAGATTTTTTGACCTTTTCTAAAATTGCAATTATCTGTAGTCAGTGCTGACTACTTTCTATTAGGAAGCCTTTTTTGCATGCCTGCATATTTCATAACAATCAGATCACCTTAATCAGACAGTTTTAAATCAGATGTTAAGAAATAAAAAACCTAAAATAATAAAGCATGATCTTATTTTATTATTTATTTCTTCATTTCAACCATCACCATTATACCACCACTTTTTTGAACAATTATAAATCTACTAAACAGTCAGCATGAGTAAAATGATCCCATACAAACTTGCTCAAGTCGAGAAACGGTTGTGACGTAATGAATTTATCAACCACAGCCTTAATTTCAGGTTTTAGAGAAGGAGTTCTGCTTCTTATCCAAGTTGATTCTGAAATATAATCGAATGTTATTTACTGTGATGCTCTTTAAATCAATGATAAAATTATGCATACTAGGGCCTATAACAATTATATGTATATGTTTAAGCACTTGCCCTGTGCTAGGAAAAAACTTAAAATTTAACGAAGATGTTTTTTTTCATCCAATAGTGTCAGTATTTTTTTGTTAAAATTTTAAGTCTATTCAATGAATGTTCTAAATGCTAAAGTCAGCCCGTCTATTTCGCTTTCACAGGTAAATCGCTAAGTCGATTTTGATGCAATTGAGCATCGAAGTAATAAAAATTCAGGCTACTTTTTAAAAACATCAAACGCTGAAATACAGGATGTAAATTATGTTGTTCTTGCCGCGATAACATCAGTCCTTATCGTAGTTGTGTTCCGGTTTGAGGGGTAATGCAGCCGATAAACTGTGGGTTCTTAGAAGAATAGGTCAACTGCCATACTGCTAGGCATCTCGTTTCCCTCACATCTTGACTACTTACTAGGTGATAGAGTTCTGCTACGTCTTGCCCGGGTCTTGGTACCACCGCCTTACTTATTCCTGCTACAATAGCGTCAGTGCCCATCGCTGTTGTGTTCCGGTTTGGAAGGTAATGTAGCCGGTAAACTTATGCAAGTTGCATTTCAACC
>DVYY01000016.1:0-10104 GCA_018236425.1 Emesis temesa temesa
ATGAGTCATCGAACGAGAGAGAGGCCCGCCGGACCGGCATATTATGGCATAAAATAAATAAACAAAATATATTTCTAAAATTAAAATTTGTGCATTTCTTATTTTCATTCAATTCCTTGTTCCTATTGTGCAATTTAATAATATTCATATTAAAAAATCTTTGCCCGTAAAACCGACTTTACAGGCAACCATATTTTTTTTATACTGTGTAGTGATGATGATTATATAACAAAATATACAAATGGTTTTTATAATTCTAGATATGTGACGCTGATATGAACATCATGTCAGTAGATGCATCATTTGGAGGTGCAACACATGATAATTTTGTGTGGAGTCAGCATTAGCGATGAGCGTTGAATCAACGAACTAGTTGAATCAACGGTTAACGTCTCTTCATCGGGATTAACGTTGACCGTGTACAAATCAACTAGTTGAATCCGTCAACGAGTTACGAAATGAGTTAACGAATTCAATTCGTTAATGAAACGAGAAACTGAACCCAAATCCCAAACGTTTTGTTATGTAATTATCAACGTACGTAAATTGTATTCCTTTAATAATAAAACTCTCTACGAATTTGAACTCTAAGTAACAAGTACAAGAATTGATATTTATTTAGTAATTTGACCAATGTAATTATTTTTAAAAGTAAGTAAAGAATTACATAATTTCCTAAAGTTATCATATTCGTGCGTGAAATGAAACGTTTTTTTGCCGGCGGGCTTGTGATTGGTCGAAGCAGCTGATTGGCTCATGGCTGGACAGTCCGGCCAACTCGTATGCAGCTCCGCGCGCCCTGCCCGTGATAAACCGGTTTAGACTGGTTTGTTTGTTTACAAATACGAAAGAAAGTTTGTATTGTAACAAGTCGCGTGCGAGGTTTGCGGATTGATTTTCGTATTAGTTACGTATTAACTATATCAGTGTCTAAAGATTTTGTAAATATAATTAGGTGTAAATAGTTTAATAGGTTTTATAAATATAATTTAGTGTAGGTACCTACAGTTCAAAAGGATACCTAAAAATGCCGGGACGTAGCGGTAATAGTGAATTGTGGTTACATTTTGAAAAAGATGAAGTGAGTGGGAAAGCTAGCTGTAACGTATGTAAAGAAAAGATTTCTTATAAATCGACTACTTCGAATTTGAAAAGCCATTTAAAGCGGAAACATGTGTCCATCTTTAGTTCAGCGTTTTCGTCTCATACTCCGCCTCCGCCTATGTTGCCAGGACCAAGCAATATACCACCTTCTTGTGTACCTCCTACTCAAGGCCCAGTTGAGAACACCGATGAGAGTGGAACCGGGAGAGCTAAACGTCAGCGATTGATGGCTGAATTTACTAGTAAAAAAATTAGCGCCGAGCAAAAAAAACAAATAAACCTGGACTTATTAGATCTATGCACTGATTCTTTCATCCATTTTCCATAGTAGAAGAAAGGGCGTTCAAAAAATACAGCCGCTGGATACCAGGATATGAACTTCCAACCCGGAAAACCTTATCAAATTCTATTATGCAACAGGCCTACACAAAGACTTTTGATTTTGTACAAAATCAAATGAAGGAAGTCAGGTCGATTTGTTTAACTGCAGATATGTGGACCTCTTTGAAAACGGAAAGTTATATAGCCCTTACAGGTCATTATTTGACAGATGATTTAGAATTTAAAACCGTGTTACTAGGATGTTGTAATTTTCCCGGACACCATACTTCTGAGAATATCGCCACTGAAATCAGGACACTGGTAGAAAAATTTGAATTAAAGGAAAAAGTAAACTTTATGGTGACAGATAATGCCTCAAATGTAGTCAGAGCCGTAAAAGACATTTTAAATTGGAAAAATTTTGGGTGTTACGCACACACACTGAATTTGATTGTGGATAATGCTTTAAAACTTGTCGAAGATGATATTTCCAAAGTAAAAAGAATTGTAGCACACGTTAAAAAAAGCACGGTTTCCTCAGAGAGGTTGCAGAAATACCAACTTCAACAAGGAAACGAACCAAAACGTCTTAGCCAAGCCGTAGATACAAGATGGAATTCGACATACTATATGCTAAAAAGATTTGTTGAGCTTGAAGAAGCTATTCGTGCCACCTTAGCTTTCACAGATAGTCGTTTACCTATTCTCACTACCGAAGATTGGACTTTATATTCATAATTGTGTCAAATATTAAGACCATTTGAAGACATAACAAAATCTATGAGCGGAGAGAAATATGTGTCAGGAAGTTCAGTGATTGTTGTCACACGATGCCTAAGAGAAGCGTGTGAGAAATTAACTTACAGAACGGATCTACTATCTGCCGTTACCGACGTCACCTTAATATTAAGATCCGGTTTAGTAGACCGCTTCGGATTAATTGAACAAAGTGGCACCTTTTCTTTGTGCACTTTCATGGACCCCCGCTTCAAAACACAAGGTTTTAGTGATCAAAGTGAAGCCAACAAAACCAAAGAAAAAGTGAGAAAAATGGTTGCTGCTTTGATCGCAAAAACCACAAATTACACCACACCTTCAACTGTAACCGACGACCAAGTAAATAAATGTAATGACGATGATTTGACCCCGTGGAATATCTTTGACCAGATGATTGCGAGTACAACAACTCAAGGAACGCCACTGTCAAAGGCAATAAAGGAGGTAGACATGTACCTAGCGGACGAGCTCTTACCTCGCAAAGACCAGCTAGGTAATTTAAACTGCCCCCTTGAATGGTGGAAAAATCATCAATTTGTTTATCCCCACTTGAAGGAAATATTTGTTACCCAGTGTAACATAGTATCTACATCTGTTCCTTGCGAACGAATGTTCTCTAAAACTGGTCTTATTATCAGCCAAAGGCGAACAAGGCTGACCACGAGCAAAGTGGAACAAATTATGTTTCTAAACGTAAATTCGCCGGAAGACCGGTTCAAGGGCTATAATTAAAATGTAAAATAAAAAAGAATGTACATACTTACATAAAATCACAAAAAAAATAAAAACTAAAAAAAAATAACCCAAAATAATGTAAATAAAAGTAAATGTAAATAATAATTGATTTATGTACATATATGAATCAGATGATCTTCTAAATACGCCTGAAATTTGTGTTTTATGGCAAATTATTCAGTCAGTCCTAAGCCTGAAAAAAGTATGAAGGGAAGATCATTTGGAACCCTATGTAGGTAGTAGGTAGTCATCATAAAATGTTATCTTTCATTAAGCAAAAACAAATTATTCGTAAAATAACATTTCTATTCAACAGCAGTTAATAAAAACGTTTAGTTGTATATCGTTCATGCAATGCAAATTAACGTTCGTAACACGTTAACTAGTTGACGAAATTAACTAGTTAATCAACTAGTTGACGAACGCAAATTAACGTTAACGTTTCATTGACGGAAAAACCTTCAACGACCCATCGCTAGTCAGCATCCAATTAAAACACATGTGGAGGAATTGAATTCGAATGGGGAACATGCTTACAAGAGGTGAAACGTATATACTGCAACAGGTTTCAAAACTAGGTGTCGGCCGCCACGTCTCGAGACTAAGTCTCTGAAAGACGCCCAAAGGCGTCTCGAGTATTAAGAAGTCTCACGCGACGCGGAACCAAAACGCACACTCCTTGAGCTACTCACGCACACTCCTTGCGCTACTCGGATCGAAATGCGAACAAGACGCGTACGTTAGACGCGATCTGATTATGTTTGTGTAAGTGATTTTTAAATCGATGTATGAGCTATAAAAATGAGCTTTATTGCTTAGTGTTTAGACTGATTTTTGAACAACTGATGAATTATTTTCTTTCTCACTTTAAACTATGTACCTAATTCGAAACGGTTAATAGCGGATGCTTTTATTGAATTAAAGGTTAACTTGTGTTCTTTTAAAAGGTGTTAGTATAGTAATTGTATTAAAAAACTAATTTTGCATGCGTGGTGGTATTAACGGAGTGGTTTTAAATGTTCTTTTGTATATTTTATACATAGTAAATTAAGTTTTTGATTAGGTTTTCAATAAACTATCTGGTGACGGGTTTAGGGTGGTGGTGGTTTTTAAACTAATAAACAGAATATAAAACAATAAATAATTTTAAATATGGCTCCAAAACGCAGCATAGCTTGAGACCATTTTAGTGACAAAGGTGACTATAAAGCGCAGTGCAACATTTGCAAAATGGATATATCTTACAAGGCGTCAGTGTCAAATTTGACCAAACATTTGCAAAGGAGACATGGTACCATTCAATTGGTATCCAGACAAGAAACTATAACGGTTCCAGCGGCGGCGGTAACACAAGCTGAAGAGGTCCGTACTATTACTGCGCCTTTGTCAGAGCCTCAAGCATCTACCTCCAGACATGATACCAATATATATACAGGTAGGGTGGTGCCAGCAGTCAGAAATACTATAACGTCATATTTACGAAGAGACTGTTCGAAAATTAAAAAAGATATAGATCGCCACATAATGAATCTTTTCATATATGACATGCAGCCTTTTTCAATTGTAGAAGATCGAGGATTTCGTGAGCTCATTTTATATGCCTTTCCTAATTATATCTTGCCGTCGCGAAAGTATTTCGCCAATAACATGCTTCCTTCACTTTACGAAGGCACCAAAACTGAAGTAAAGGAGTTGTTAGATTCGGAAATGGTATCTATATGTCTCACTACGGATATGTGGACATCTCGAAATGGCGATTGGTTTCTCGCTCTAACTGGACATTTCATAGACAATAACATGAAATTGCGTTCCGTGCTTTTAGAATGTAGTGCATTACATGGAATTTCACCCACTGCTGTGTCTCTGGCAGATGAACTATCTAGGATAGCACGGGAGTGGAGTATTGAAAATAAGATACTTCTCGCCGTATCTGACAATGGCGCCAACATTAAATGTGCCATTGAAAAATGTTTGGGCTGGAAACATTTCAATTGTTACGCACATTGCTTGAACTTAGCAGTCAATAAAGCATTCGAAAATGAAGCGATTAACACCATAATCCAAAAAGCCAAAACGATAGTGGCACATTTTAAAAAAAGCAATGTTGCATGGGAGAAACTGAAGCGCTATTTGGAGCAAGCTGGAAAACCCATAGAAAGACCTCTCCAAGAAGTTCCAACTAGATGGAATTTCACGTTTTATATGTTGAAACGCCTATTGGAATTAAAGGAAGAACTAAATAGCGCACTTTCCAATCTGAATGTGAACATAATGACATTATCATCATACGATTGGAACATTATTGAAAAACTGGTTCTCATACTGAAACCCTGCGAAGAGGTTACAAAGGAAATGAGTGGTGAGAACTATGTAACAGGTAGTGCAGTTATTCCCATCACTATTGCACTAAAATCAGCTTTAGTGGCATTTGATTTAGATGGTGCTGAGCCTTTACCTAATGAAGTTGAAATGGCCCGGCAAGATATTCTCAGTGGACTTACATCACGATTTTCTTCTTTGGAAAACAGCCGCACCTTCACAACTTTCATGTTCCTCGATCCAAGGTACAAACTATATTTTGAAAATAAGAACACAGCAGAGTTAACAAAGAAATACGTCATAGGATTAGTCACGTCTTTAATTTCTGAACAAAATGAACAAGTAATGGAAGAAGATATACCAAATGCGACATCATCTGAAACATCAATCTGGACCCATTATTACAAAAAAATGAAAAACATCAGACCAAGCGGCACTGCATATTCAAGAGCTGTTGTAGAAGTCCAGCGGTATATTGACGATAAAATACTGCATAAAGCTCAGTCGCCATTAGATTGGTGGAAAAATAATGCAAACTCTTACCCGCACTTGGCAATACTCGCACGTAAGAAACTGAACGCCATGGCTACAAGTGTGCCATGCGAGAGATTATTTTCAGTTGCGGGTAATATTATAAGTGAGAGGCGAACTCGTCTTGGAGTTCGGAAGGTGCAACAGATGTTGTTCTTACAACAAAATTTAAAACATAGCTAATGTAAAATAATAGTCAGAGAACTGTACAAATTGTAAAGAAAAAAAAACTAAAAAAATAAAAAAAAGTATATTCCAACTGTAAATAATGTAAAATAATAGTCAAAGAATTGTACAAATTGTAAATAGCAGAAAAAAAAGAAAAAAAAAACTAACTGTAAATATTTATTATGTACATAAAATCAATTGAAAACTTCTAAATACGCCAGCTTTTGGTATTTTGTTTGTTTTTATTTAAGTATAAAATTATTTTTAAAAAGCTGACAGTCCTAAGCCTGTAAGCTAAAGTATGAAGGGAAGTTTTCAGTTGTTCAGTAAATAAATGCAATAATAATACAAGCTCAATTAAATTTATTGTTTTCTTACCAAGCCCCACTCAAATACTGCACTTCGTAAACGTACGTATTTTTTAAACTTATACGTTACATACGTATAACTATAAATACTCGTGGAACAGGTTTTAAGACTTAGTATTTATCTGGACGCGTACTAATGGTGAGACAGCGATTGCTATCGCTGCGAAAAATCACTATGCTACTCAGAAACTGTGATCACAGTTGCGATTGCTCTTTGCGCATGCAGCGATTCGGTAACTACTACAGCTATGTGCTATTGTACGTGCGCGAAGCACGCAAACGCCAATCACATATTAGCCCTGTATGCAACGCCACAGCTCATTGTTCTATTCGTCGCTATCTAACTTTCGCTCCAATCGTAGTGTTTTGACTTGCACAAACTTGCCGCTTTGTTTTCAAGTCTGTTGCTATTTGCTAATTACGCGCAGTTTATTTAGTATAATGTGAGTTAGTCGTGTGAAATGTTACTGCTCGTTAATGAATATTAATAAGTTGTTTGTGAATTAAATAATACTTACGAATTATAATTAGTATAATATAATAACTATAAAGTGTTCTTTTTAAAACTTTTAGTATTTCTTTATTTTTTAAGTGTTTCTTTTAATTTTTTTCGTATAATAATAATATAGTGGCTACTTGAGACTTGTTATTAAGAAGATTTAGTGTTTTGATTTATATTTTATAATAATTTACTTTGATTACCTAACATTGTTTAGTAATTTGTGTTTTTTGTGAAAAAAAAGTGTTTTTAATATGGCTACACGACGACACACAAGTAATATTTGGGCACATTATGAACGAGCCGAGAACAAATTTGCAATATGTAATATATGTAAATCAAAATTATCATATAAAACGTCTATAACAAATTTAAAAAGGCACATGTCAAATAAGCACGCGACAGTGAGCTTAAGAAACGAAGATCAATTAGGTCAGTCTGATTCATCTCTTACAGTTAGAGAAGGGGTTACTCTACCTACTCAACTTGTAAATGAAACTGGCGAGAGTGACATACCTGATGTCACACCGGGAACTTCACAATCTCACATGAGATCAACTACTGCAATAACAGGCCAACAACAGCAACGTAGCATGCAAACTTATTTAAATCCCAAAAAAATGTCTACGTCACAGAAAGATAAAATTGATCAGTTGGTAATGCAAATGCTGATCAAAGATTACCAGCCATTTTCAATTGTCGAAGATGAGGGATTTAGAAATTTAATAAAAATATTGGCACCTGGATATCAAATACCGAGCAGAAAATATTTATCCAAATCTCTGCTAGATAAAATGTATGATGATTGCTACAAAAAAGTTACAAATAATTTAAAAGAAGTGAAAGGTATTTGCATTACCACTGATCACTGGACTTCAGCAGCAAATGAAAGTTATATAGGCGTAACTGCGCACTACATTAATGATAATTTTAAGCTGTGTTCAGTTCTGCTACAATGTATAAAATTTGAAGGTGCACACACAGCCGTTGCAATAGCTACGGAATTAAGACGTGTTTTAAATTGTTGGAATTTAAGGCACAAACTAGTAATAGCGGTGACAGATAACGCGTCTAATGTTACTAAGGCCATCAAAGACGAATTGAAATGGAAGCACTACGGATGTTTTGCTCATAAATTGAATTTAATTGTTGAGCGTTCTCTTGGGATTGGGATCACAGCAACAGAAGGAGAACGTGAATCTATATTTTTAGAAATTAAGCGACTTATTGACAAGATTAAGTCAATTGTCAGTCATTTTAGAAGGAGTTCACAAGCGAATGAAAAATTGCTGAAAACCCAACAGCAAACAGGCGTAGAACAACCTTTAACTGTTATAAAAGATGTAGTGACGAGGTGGAACTCTACGTTCTATATGATTGAGAGATTTGTTTTATTAAAAGAATCAATTCGGAGTACTATAGCAAATTTAAATGTACCTCATTTAACAATGTTAGACGAACGAGAGTGGGCTATTGCAGAAGAAGTAACCATTATTTTACGCCCGTTCGAAGAAGCAACAAAAGAAATGAGCGGGGAAAATTTTCTTACTGCTAGTAAAATAATTTCAATATCTCGAGGTCTTGAAAAGGTTACCGAATCGGCAATAAATAGAAGGAAAATATATTTGATTGAACCTTTCGCGAAGTGTTTAATAAAAGAAACAAAAAATCGATTCGATAAAATAGAATACAGTAAAACAATAGGCATATGTACATTTTTAGATCCTCGATTTAAGCAATATGTATTTGAGGACAGTACTGCATTAAGTGTAACCCAAAATGATATTATAGATTGGGTTACTGCAAACATAGAGAAAACTAAAAAAGAAACTCAACTGGATTCTGCTTCAAATGCAGATAGTAACTTAAACACAGATTCTGTTACAAATACAGAATCTTATTGGAGTGTATATGACCAACAAATTGCAAGGGTACAACCTTCAACGAATTCTAAATCTATGGCAATTATGGAAGTACAGAGATACACTAGTGATAGAATTCTAGATCGAAAAGAAGATCCTCTACTTTGGTGGAAATTAAACAAACATGTTTATCCTAATTTGGCGGAAATGGTGCAACATAAATGTTGCATGGTGGCTACTACTGTTCCATGTGAACGTTTATTTTCAAAGGCGGGACTTGTAATTTCAGACCGTCGTACAAGATTATCACCAGCAAAGGTGAATAAAATTTTATTTTTAAAATATAATAATATATAACAATATTTTGAGATTTATAAAACAAAACTTATCTGAATTTAGATATTTTTTACTACATGTCAATAACCAGGTTTATAAATGATCATAACATGTTTAATTGCTGTTAAATTAAAACAGTTTTTTTTAATTAAAACTATTAATTAATTGTGTATGTAATTTTTTAGCAGAATCAGATATTTTCTTTTACAGCATAAGGTTGTCCAAATTCCATTAACCCATTTCGCCGTTTAAAAGTAAGAAACATACAAAAATACATACATACATATCCGTGTTAATCCGGACCCCTTTTCGAAGAATATATCGACTGCCTTACAGCTAGGCATCTCGTAAAATCCGAAAAAATGCTAAAACGTGTCACTAACATCGTGACTACTAACTAGATTAGGGATGGTGGACCAATGGCACGCGTACCACTGATGGCACGCGTTACAATATTTTGGCCACGCCACCAGTACTAAGTTCACAAGATATTATAAAGTATTATTTTCCCAATAATCACGAAGTCTAAATTATTTGACGGCACGTCTATGGCCTCATTAAACATTTCATAAGAAAAAATGGCACGTTTATATATAAAGGTTCACTTTCACTGATCTAGATGGTAAGTTGTGCAATTTCTTGACTGTGTCTTGGTACCACCGCCTTACCTATTCCTGTCCCAATAGCGTCAGTGCTTGCTGTTGCCGAGTTCTGGTTTTGGAGGTAAAGTAGCCGGTATACTTATGGATGTGGCTTTTCAACCCCGCCACACGGATAGCAACGCATCATTAACATCTTTAGTGTTTATAGACTATGGTTTTCTCTTTTTATCAGGACAGTCATTTGCTTAGCTACTTGGTATCCTATGATATAAAAAAGTCCTCATTTACTTTCACATTTACAATATTAGTAGGTTGTTCTTTTCGTCAGTTTTAATTATACAATTTAATATTAAGTATATTTGTTAAAAAGAATAGGCATGTGTAGATTTAGATACATGCCCACGGTAATATATATATATATATATATATATATATATATATGTGTGTGTGTGTGTGAGCCGCGATATATCTCGTTTCAAATT
>DVYY01000017.1:0-10093 GCA_018236425.1 Emesis temesa temesa
ACTGACTGACAATATTAACCGCCTACCCTAAAATCCTTGAGCCAAGGATAAGAAAAAAATCGAAATTGAACCCCTAAGACATTGAATCAAGAGGAAAATATTTTATGTAGTGTTCTGATCCATCGCATCAAGTGTCTATTACAAATACATTTTTTTAAATTCTGAATGAAATGTCTTATGCTGGCGTTAATTTATCCACGGGTAAAGTAGCACGGGTGAGCGAGTCTATATATGCACCGTCTCGGCGTGTGTGCGTGCGGGCGTATGCGTGTGTGCGCGTGTGCGTGTTCGCGCGCGTGTGTGCCTAGGCGGCGGGCCACTCCTTGTTAAACTCGTTGGCGGTGAAGTGTTTGGGCGCGTGGTGCGGGTGCGCGTGCACACCTGGCTGCTGCTGGTACTCGCCGCCGCCGTACCGCGACCCGCCGCCGTACGACGAGCCCTAGCCATCACACCGCGTTAGCCGCCCACACAACACGTATACCCCGTCTAGTAACACTACCTTTACCCTACAGTCTATTCTAATAAGATAACCCCGCTCTTACGCTACATACAAGGTAATTCCGAATTAAGCCTATTTGTAAATATCTATAATAGTCAATCTTACGTTTCATCGTTTTTTTTAATTCAGGTCAAATTATAGAACGTTAGCTTGAAAACAATTTCAATTTGTCATGTCCACGTTAAATAAATTTTATATTGTTTAATTGGTACTTAAAAATTGGCATTACAAACGATTAATATAAATAACAAGCAAAAACTGTGTAGTTTTATAGCCTCAGTAATATTCGTATTGTACACCTTGCATGTAGGAAAAGATTTAAAAACAATCGACTAGTGACACCTATCAAGTGAAAATCTGTAATACCTCCCTTATTTTAAGTCAGTATTTTATAATATGGTCATAACTTATTTATAAATAGAATTCCCATTATTAACTACTAGACGAAGTATACGAGTTAAGCCACCGATCTTCGTCTAAATGGGCTATAGCGGTGACACCGCATAGTAGAGTTTTGTCTATAATTAAACGC
Organism: Emesis temesa temesa; assembly: GCA_018236425.1. Lineage (NCBI taxonomy): Eukaryota > Metazoa > Arthropoda > Insecta > Lepidoptera > Riodinidae > Emesis > Emesis temesa. Next base: position 1,032 of record DVYY01000017.1, read on the forward strand.
ATTATGGCCTTTTTTTCTATTGAATTTTGACTTATGACAATATTTGTATACATTAGGCCACACGCGTTGACAATCTAAAATACTAAATGATTTTTCGCCAAATAGATCGCTCCGTCTTGATATTGATGTCAATAGATTTTAAGTAGATTTTAAGCGTTCACTGCGATCGATGTAACGATAAACCATGATATGGTGCGGCTGACGTCAAGTCGAAGCCTGGCTAACTGCACACCATACCCCTAATTCATGGGCGCGTACTAACGGTTGTATTAGTATAAAAATAGAAATTCATTAACGCAAAACTGGGTCGAGGCTTCGACTTCGGACGTAGTGTGCCGTCATGGAGGTTCAAAATGTGGCCAATATTACAATGGAACTTATTACAGTGTATCAAGTGACCCGCGTTTAATATTATGATAATGCGGCCGCATTCAGTGACGCCCATGATGTATATCGACACATTTCTCGTTACATTTAACAGAAAAGTCGAATTTCATCTCTGAACACTTAAAGTACAGCTCTTAATATTATCTTTATTGTAAAAATTATCTATTAATGAACCTGTAACAATATGAGAAAATCCAAATTTTACTAATTTGTACTTTAAATGCCAATTTACAAGTGTTTGAGATGAAACAAAGCGATTAATTCATCTCGCACGTCTACAAAAATTGCAATACGAATATTAAATGGAACTAGGGGGTAAGCTTAAAATCTAGAGTGCGGTGCGATGCCTTTAAGGTGAGCCCGCGTAATCGTCGCTAGACCGAACCGTCCATAGTGAGAAATCCCCAGTTTCGCGACATACCCTCATCCGAACCCACCCTTATTTCTAATTGTCTTTCTGGAGGAGCCATTCTTGTGGGCCCTGATCAACCAACTGGAAAAGAAGAATTACAGACATAAAGTCCCACTCCACAGAGCTCCGTAGACGTTTAGCAGAAAAATGTAAGTAGCGCAGTGAAGATGGACCGGCGAAAGCGTGTAATCTATCCCCGTGGACAATGAAGTTAGGGAGCGGGAACTCGGAGGGAGAAGAGCGTGGTGATGAGAGACCTTCAGCGAAACTCGATAACAACATTAATCTTCTTGATTTTTCACTATGGATAGCGGTGCGACTCTGAACTAGTGCCTCCATGAACGGCTCGAATCAGAGCACCGCAATTCGAACCGCAGCATAGCTCGTAAAATCAAAAAGACATCGCACATTAATCTGCCACTAGAAACATGCAGTAGTGGGCGTCGATGTCTCCTTTACTTGCGATAAAAAAAGCTTCGATATTGGAACACAGCACACGGATGCAGGGGAGGCAAACTAATCGGACTCTAAGTCATGCTGCTCGTCAGCCACGTTTGTTTGCATTCAAGGACTATATTTCGCTGAATTTCGCTCGGTCACCAATAAGTCACCACCGCACAAACATTTACGAATCGCAAACAAACTAGGATCAAGTACAACCAAATTGAACTGTTCTGTATTCGCTCATTTTTGGGGGTATTTTAAAATAATTGGGAGTATGGAAATGATTGGAAAAGTTGTCCAAGTGGATAATGATCACTCGTGTTAGTAAAAAAAGAAGCATACAATATCTCTTGCCAAAGTTTAAGCCTTAACGTAATTAGTTGTGAATATTGCTTTATAAATGATGATGATTTAAAAATTTACAGGGATATTTGTGGCTAGATAAAATGAGTGCAGTTTGAGCCATATTATTAGATACCCATTCAAGCATTCTCTACCAAACATTGAAATATATTTACAGGACAATGTTAAGCTGACAGCGAATATGTGTATGATGGAAGCCCCACAGGTTAATGCAAGTATGATTATCAACTTGGCTGTACTTCAAGAGTTCTACATAACTCAGTTGATCTATAAATTCTGTATAAAACATCCCCGAGATGCAACGGTATAATAAAATTTTGATTTATCTGAATATAAAATTTTCTTTCTTTCTTTCTTTCTAAAAAATTACACTTGATTTTAAATTGTAAGAAACCAGAGAACTAATGATTTTCTTGATTGAAAAGATGCTAGATATCACAGACTTCATCTGCAGCATTTAGTTACTTTAATATATTTATATTCAGAACAATCAAAGTTAGTATTGTATAATGTATATTTTTTTACGATTTAATGTGAAGATTGACAACATTAGGCTACAAAAGTTGTATTTGAGATACCTAAGCGGTTTGATGAACAGCTAATTTAGTGAGTAAATATTGCAATCACAATATGACTACTTAGTTACGTATGCACTAAGTACGTTATTTATTTTTAAAATTGTAGTGGTTTTTAATACTTATTATTAAACACCACTAAATTTAATATTTTGTTTAGGATAAGCATTTATTCGATTTTATATCCAGATTTTGCTAACCATGTGACATAATAGTAATTATTAATAATCATATAGGCAATTTAAATAAACAAATGACTTAACGTTTTTTAAAGCTTTGCGTAATATAGCTTATTTTCTAACTAATTTTAAGATTTTATTCATACGAATTTCAATAATTTATTAAAGTAAATCACATATACAGACAGATTCTAATGGCTATTACTTGCCTAGGTTTTATTTATAGTTCAAATATTTATTTAAAGTAAATTGATAATTAGTGGCTTTATTCTAAATTATTTATCGAACCTTATCATTTGATTGATATCTGTCCTACTGACACAAATTAGTACAATAATAAAGATTGAATTGTGTGTTTACAACATTTTTTTTTATATATCACAGGATAATTAAGCAAGCAGATAATTTTCCTAACCGATAGAGACAACCACCGTCCACAAATACCAAAGATTAGTACGGTTTTTACGCGGATTTCAAAGGTATTATTGTTGCTAAATGTACTAGTTGACCTTACCCTCCAAAACTTAAACTCGGAATCGAGCACTGACACTATTGCATCGAGAAAAAGTAAGGGTGGTTCTATGTTTGAGTGAGATATAAACACACCACCTAGTAAATGTATATAATTTTCTAAAATACAACAAAGTATTTCACTAGACTTTTGCTCCGAATAAAATAGGATATCCATCAAGATGTCATGTAATTACATAAAGCCCTAATATTGCCAATCTCGTTAACTTCACAATTAAAAAACAACTAGCAGAAAGCTTTTAAATATCTCAATATAAGGAGAACACCTCGACCCTCAAAACGCTGTTCTAGTACAAATGAAATATATATAGATAGCAGCATTAATATTAACTGTACGTAGAAACGCGTTTTGAAAACTTGTCCAATCATATCGTTTAACTATGTAGGCATTTTTTTAAACTCTATAATGCCCAAAAATGTATTTAGATCTAGTTAAGAAAAAAAATCACTGTTAAACAATAAAATTAACTCAATCATATAATAAATTTTAATATACACTCTCATTAACAATGCGATTGGACATGCAACAAATACTCATGGAAACAAGCATGATGTAATATTTAAAGATTAGCAGATGAGCAAAAAAAATTATTAACATCCACATTTGGAACCGTAAAGCAAAAAAACACCATTCCCAAAAAAAAACTCTAAAAACTTAGTGTAAACCAAATTCATATGTTAAATATTTATTTGGTCAACACTAACACAAATGCAAAATTACAATTCCATTGTCTTTGGAGTCAAAATTAAAACTCTTTATAACCAATTAAAAATTACTCCAAAAACAATAACCATTTTATATAGACATAGTAAGTTTTGTATATCAAAGTTATGAATTAATATAGAGTTTTGATAAAAGAAATGTTGAATTCTAATAAATATTTCCCTTTGCATATATGTTTGTAACATTTAGATAACTTCAATATACACAGACCAAATGAGTTAAAACAGTAAAAAATATTGTCTTTCAAAATGTTTGTTATTCTGTGAAGAATTCAGTGAAACAAAATTATTTCTCACATTTGAAACAATAAAGTACTTCATTGTTCCTTCTCAGAATTATAAGCAAAATTAAAACATTGAAATGGAAAGTGACAAAAAGTTGATGAGAAAAAGGAAACAAGTTAATTTCACCGAGTTTGTGTATGAAGGTATGTTTAGGAATCTTGTGTATTTGATATGTTTAGTGTAGGGATAAGAACAAACATTAGATCGTGAATTATTAGATATCTTGTGTATTTGATATGTTTAGTGTAGGGATAAGAACAAACATTAGATAGTGAATTATTATTGGGCAAACAATTCCATTGGGAAATTTGGAATGACATTACAAGAAAAGAATGAAGAGCAAATAAATCCATATTAATGAATGTTAAATACTTGTATACTGATTGGTTTAAACAAACAAACCTATAGATTTTATTTTAGTAACATTTAGGTTGTGGAACTTAGCCATTATAAAAATACACATTGCTATAAAGGATTTGTATTAAGCGAGGATTTCAAATTATTAGATGTAAGTCTTATTAATTGCTATGTAGGTGCTCATTTGACAAGTTTTGATACGTTTGAAATTTAAAAATGGAACACTAGTGTTACATACATTCAATCAAAAAAGTATCAGGAAGAATGAATTGTTAATGGTTCAAATTTTGTTTTTTCCTCAAAAGTGAAGAAAATAGTGACTGCAAATTCTCATTCAAATTTGCGAGAGATAGCCGCCGAACTTACTGTGTCTCGGGAGACTCGTTCTTCCCAAAAGACTTGAATGTTCTTCAAAAACTCAATCGCATAAGAATAGCTGAGGCCATGCTACAACAAGTGAATTTCGGCCCAACATTCACGAAACGCATAATTACTGGTGACGAGATGTGAGTTTACGAATTCGATATGCAAACTAGTCAATAAGCTTCAGAGTGGCGCCTTCCAACTGAACCAAAACCGAAAAAAGCACCCCAACAGTCATGTTGACTATTTTCTTTTTACTATCGTGGTGTGCACACGGAATTCTTGCCAGAAGCTCAAACAGTAAATAAGGAATATTTGTGCGTTATACGGCGTTTATTAGAACAAGGCTAGGTCTGTGTATTTAGTATAGTATAGAATATTTATTTTTGACGCATGACCAGGAGGAATATGGAAGAACATGTGTAACAATATAGTTAAAAAAACAAATGCTAAAAATCAGTGCACCTTGATTAAGCAAATGGCGGGTTAGGTAATTACTGCTGTAAAGTTTTAAATAGCTTTGTCATTTTTGCTGATAAAATAAATAATACGAAATAACAAATATATAACGTTTGAATAAATTGTATATTTCTCTTTTTTAGGATTCCGTGACAAAATGGTAAAAACGGAACCCTTAAAGATTCGTCATGTTTAGGTCCATCGGTCCGTCCGTATGTCACAGCCGCTTTTTTTTCGAAACTATAAGAACTATAACTGAAACTCATTGAAACTTGGTGCGTAAACATATTCTATTAACCGAATTAAGGATTCCACACAAATGAAAAAAAAAATTTTTTTTGGGGGATTCCCCATGCTTAGAACTGAAACTTAAACATTTTTTTTTCATCGAAGCCATTCGTGTGGGGTATCTATATATACGTTTTCAAAAATGATGTTATGGTTTTAATATATATATTTTTTAAATTGAATAGTTTGCGCGAGAGACACTTCCCAAGTGGTAAAATGTATGTCCTCCTCTCTCCCCGTTAACTTCTAAACTAAGTGAATGATAAAACTGAAGAAAAATATGATGTACATTTTATTACGTAAACATCCACAGAAAAAACCAATTTTCTGTGGATGTTTTTTTTAAGTTTCTGTAAGAACTTTTTTTTAAATACGTCATAAACCGTACGGAGCGGAATCCTTCATGGGCGAGATATAATCTATTTCGTTTCTATGATTCCCGCCTGGAGAGATCTAGGTCCACTTGTTGTTTTTTTTTTCTTAAAAATACTATTTAGGAGGGTTAGATTGTGTTCTAATGGGAATTCAACCAATCTCTGCCCATTTTTGCTTCTTTTGCCGTAGCCAAAGTTTCCTACCACATATTCTTCTTTACATTGTTTTGTTCCTACTTGGGCATTAAAATCTCCCATTAGTATAATTATATTTTTTGAGTAATTACTTATAATAGCTTGGGATAGGTCATTGTAAAAAGATTCATGTTTGAGTTCATCTGCTTGCTCTGTAGGAGCATAGGCTTGAATAATTGTCCATGTTTTTTTGAAGGTAGGTAATTTGATGTTGAGTATGGCAGTTCGGTCATTAATTCCAATGAATTCTATTATGTATGCTTTTAGGTGCTTTTTAACTATGAATCCGACCCCTCCTTGTCCTTCGATGTTTCCTTTGTTGAATAATACAAAGTCCTGGTGTTCTTCAATACATTCTCCTGTTCTTCTCATTTCACTAATTCCTAATATATCCCATTTTAAATCCTTCAATGCTTCTTCAAGTTCTGATAAAGATTCTGGTGTTCTTAAAGTTCTGGTATTTAAAGTTGCTATGTATAACTTGTTCTCATTTCTTTTGTTTTTTATTCTTGTTAGAGGGTGGTGGTCTAAGTCTTCCGCGGGGACCAGCCGTGATGGAAGACATTTTATTGATTGTTTGTGTGTATAACTATTTGTTGGTGTATTTATCATTTGATTCCGGTGGTTCGGGGGTATATTTAGTTTTTTGAGAGATTTATTTGTGGATCACAGCTCCCTTTTTCTACATAGTTTAGAATGTTGGGTCTCATGATTTCTCTAGTTTGTGTTTTGAGTATTGTGGGTAATGGGTTGTTCATTGTTGTTTTCTTGTTAGTTTTCTTTTCTGATGGTGCCTTAGGTGAATCTGAAGTTTCTCTTTTCCTCTTCTCTCTATTTTCTTTCGTCTTCTTTACAATGAGCTTGTCGTATTTTATATACGCGATATTTCCTTTCTTTATTTCTTCTTCTACTTGCGGCTGTAATTGTTTGCGTTTGTCTAGGATTTCTTTGGGGTAATCCTCTTTTATATTGACGCCTTGTGGAAGGTTAGGCTTATTTTTTAATATAAGATGTTTTTTCCATTGAGTTGTGATAGTGGCTACCACTGGACGGTTTTTAGTTTCAGTTTTCTGCCCAATTCTATATACTTTGCTAATTTCTTGGCTATCCATATGAACTCCTGTACTCACAATTATTTCTTTGACAGAATCCACTAATTCCGTTTCGAATTTAATATTTTCATTGATTCCAAAAAATACAAGATTGTTTTTTCTCTTTTCTATCTCTGCTCTTTTAAGTTTAGATTCAAGTTCTGAAATTTTGTCCTTGAGTTTAGTATTTTCCTCCATGATAGTTCTCATTTTCTCGTCTAAAGCTTCCATGACGCTCTTAGTTACGGAGTGTGTTATGAGCTCGGTTTGATTTTTAAATTTCTCGTCGAGTTTGTTTAGAAGTAGTTCCATGTTTTTATCCATGTCTAGGGGAATTTCGTTTTTTGTGTGTTATCACTGGTTGGTAGCTTTTATTTTTCTTGGGTAACAACACTGCTGTTAACAATGTTACCGTCAAGTCACTGTCACACTGGAGTAATGTTGGTATTAAATTGAGATGAGTCTATTGTCTATGACCGTGACTAATTTTGTGTTATAATTCCGAGGGTGTTTTTTCAAATATTATCACACGAATTTTTGCACTATCACTTTGTTCTATTACTAGTAGTGGTTAATGGGCTTCGTTTTAATGTATTTTACATTTCACAGCACGAAAATGTCACTTTAAAACACTATTTTACGATTAGAATACGCGGTTGATGTTACAATATGTTATCAACTTGACGGCCGAAATCGGAAACAAGATTAATAAATATTAAAAATTAAAAAGATAAAAGCTGCATTAAATTCCAATACCGACCAAGATTTGAACTCACGTCATTCCATCACAAGCCCACCACCTTGACCGCTACACCGCGGACCGGTTAGCAGTTATGTTGAATTACTTGATCCAATTCTAATATTTTTCTTTGAAAACTGATCGAGCAGACACCCACAGATTTTTATTTTTATTAAAGACAATACCGTCACTTTTTCGGATTAACACAAACACAAAAAAATGCACTAATATTTATTATTTAAAGCTGAATATTTGTTTTAAAAGTTGTAATATATTCTTATTTTATACAAAATGATAGTTAGTTCATCCACCTAAGATTATTTACACTCCTTTTTGTAAGTATTCAAAATCATTGTTAGTCATTGGAGTCAAACACTTTATTATATTTACACTTTTATCACTTTAAAAACAATGTTTGGCCATTCAAATAATTTATACTTTCACTGTAGGCTATTTATTAACGTTTTACTGAAATCACATTGTATTTTAGCTCATATCGAACATTATAAACAATTTAAATACAGAGCTTGATGTTTATCGTGACCGCAGCGCCACCGGATAAATTATGATGATAATTATAATAAATAATTATCATCATAATTTATTGACCATTATCAGTATACACAAAGTGCTATTATTACAGTCACCATGCTGACAAAGTCTTTCTGTTTATTACTCCACGGCCACAGAGACCTGCGATGCGATTTGTAACGCAAATTGCGACGCGGAGGGCGGCGCGAAAGTATGCCACAAACATATCGCACCTTCAGAACGATATGGGCTTAACTCAAAAATTGCGAAATAGAGTTACGGTCATTGACAGACTAAAAACAGTATGTTCTATCAGATGAATATTAAAATAAAGACAGATTAATGAGAGAACCATGATACAGATACTTCCATCTCTCTTACGTCTGGGCTTTCAGCCCTTCAGAAAACCCGCGGAGGGCGGAAAGCTCAGGTGAACAGTGTTTCGTTAATTTTCAGTTAAGCCCCTATCGTTCTGGAGGTGCGATATATGCCGCGGTTGCCGCTAGTAACTGTGGCACAAAGTTATGCCACTAGCTGATTGTTTAAAATTCTAAATACGTTCACAATTACGTCCGTTTTGAATTCTTTGAATATACGAAACCCAGTATAACAGCATTTAACTATAAGCTCGACAGCATAAAATAGCTGTGTTTAGGCCCTAGGAGCCGTAGAGTTAGTATGACGTAAGCAGTTTTTTTACAATTATTTACTCCCCCCTTCCCCTTGTCAGCAAAAAATAAGCAAATCTCTTTCTCCCATCCATCAA